>JAUJYS010001545.1:0-17071 GCA_033995665.1 Melogona broelemanni | reverse complement strand
GCGAGTTGGGCGGGCGGGAGTACGCGCCCGCCAGCCCCCGGTCTCTCTCGTCTTCGTCAGTCCCCGATTGTCAAAATGGGATTCGGAGTAATTTACGAGGGCGCGCCTCGCCCCGTTCCTGACAGAAGCTATATTCCGTGCTGGGAGCACTGACGTGACGCGTGACACGGACATTTGTACGTTTCCTGCAATATGCGCGAGTGAAAAACAGACGTCTGAGTGCACTGAGTATATTCACGATATGTAGTTGACTTGTTCAAATACGGTGTGTGGTCGTCGCGAGAAAGATTATTGTTTTCCGTGCAAACTGGATGGGTGTGTAGTTTTATAACCTGATGATTTTACATTGTATTCTACCGAGATGCAAAAGTGTGACAAAGCTAAATGACATTTAGATTAATAATATTAATCACTACATTTCAATAAGAATCATTATACTCAGTAGTATGTTCATATAAACGACCTACTTTTCCCAGTAATTTACCTATTCCCATAAACCAGTTATAAAAAGTGTTAAAAATAGTGTGCAAATAATATTATTGGCAATGTTAATGAAATGCAAGTTACATATATTTTTTGGACTCTAATGACTTCCCAATTATTTTATGAGTCACGAAAAATAAAAAAGATACAGGCTGCCACAGTGCTGAGCTTAATTAGCTGTATCGATTTCACGATGAATGACGTTTTGAATTGCTTGAATGTAACAAAATTAATTAATTCGAGTGAGCATTTATTACTATTTATTAAATTTATCCTCAAAGCATCTGCTTGGATTACAGATAAGGGTCTCATAACGATATAAGCCTTCTAGTGGACTGTTACACTGCTGTGTATATGTTTTTGAAGCGAGGGAGAAAGGTGCTCAATTTCGCTCTCCATTTACAAACAACCGAAGCCGCGCTTGATTGATGCTCTCCAAGAACTAGCAGCAGAACAACTGCAGGGGTGAAAAGAAGAAATCCGACTACGCCCACCACCATGTAGAGGTAGGAAGGCTCCACACACACACACACACACACACACACACACACCTACATGCATGTACGTGGAGCCGCCAGCGTAAAAGCGAGAGGAAAATGTCAGGCAGGTATAGTACAAGATCGTCTACGGCAGATAATCTGATTAAGTCAACAAGATTACACTTGTAATCGCCAGCTAATAACCTGGGATTAGTACCTCTCAACATTTGACGGAGACGGAGACAGTAGGGGAGGGAGGGGATCTGCAGAGATGACGAAGTACGGCAATTGCTCATGTGCCAAGACTCGGACTGAGAAAAGGCAAAAGGCAGAAGATGCTCGTTTTTTGCATTATCGAGTCTAGATTATACGGTACAGACAATTATGTCCTAGCACTACAAAATATATTCCATTCGAAAATTACTTTTAATAATTGGCAGTAAATTTTTAATTTCCATTTTAAATGTTTTTTTGTATGTGGAATTTTTCATTTTTGATGAATCTTATCCACTTAAGTGTCAAACAGTTAAGTTGTTTTTTGCTGGTACCCAGTACCCTTAGCCTGATCAACTAATTTGATACAATCAATCAATTCAATGATTACCCCATTATTCAATTTTTGTCGGAAGAATTCCTCCAAAGAGCACAAAATCCGACAGGCAAGCACAAAGTTTTGTTTCGGAACTACTTTTTTTGGTAACATCTACAATCCGTCACGATTTAGAAACTTTGAAGAAATTGAATGCTTTGTTGTTATTTTAATTTCATATTTATGATAATTGAATCTCAACAATTATTTATTGAGCCACTACATTAAACACAAGCTGGTTTTGTAGATTCCTAAAATTGGTTCCGTGATCTGTTTCATATTTAATATTGTGACGACAATTTTTTTTATCAGATCACTAACAAGTGGTTCTCCTGCCTGATCTGATCTTTCGGAAACAGTCGTCAGGGGTCGCTGCGAACAATCGTTGCCCCATAAGTAGGTCTACACTGCGGATGACAACAGCCATGAATGGGACAAGGACGACCGGCAGAGGAGTGATGACGGGTCCTCGGAATCCGATGGGACAAAGACCGAAAACTGAACAACGGCTCTTTTAGGACGGGAATGGGCGATGGGGGGGCAGGAGAAGTAGGGGTGGATGGCACCCAACGGAGAAGCTGGGGGAGGAGGAGAGAAGGAGGCTCCCGGGTCCCTCCCCTGGATCACTATCCCCTGCAGCTAGAGAACGCGTTTTTTTTCATCTTCTTGTTTTCTCGATCATCCGTGTTCGACATGCTCATCATTGCTCCGATCAGCGCCTGCCTCATTGGCTTTTTGTGCTCAGTCAAAAAACACCCGAGTCCTACAAAGGGCATTGTATGACGACAAGCTTAAAAGGCCAACGCCGGATTAGCCAGGCCGGTACGGCCAATGGCGCCACATCACGGGCGATCACGCAAGTGTTTCTCTATCAGCATAGCAAAAATAAAATAAAAAATTGTTTCGCAATATATTCTAGAGCAAATGCTTTTGGTTAAATACAAAATTCGGTTAACGACAAAAGATGGATGGATCATGCGGATGTTTCTAAAAGTTCCAATATAAAAAGTCCACTATCTGTACAAAAAAATAGCTTGAATGTTCACATTCTAGTTCTAAAAAACATTGTTTCTAAAATTGCAGCATTTTTCAAATTTGTAAATCTACCAGGAATATTGACGAACAAGTCCTACAGAACCAACCTGTTCTCCATAAGAAAAGCTAACGAAATAATGCTGATATTTTTTTTTTAATAAGTGTTCTTTTTAATAAATAAAAGTATTGGTCGAATAAACACAAATTTGTGGCTAACGTCATGTAATTTTTTGAAAGGTCTCGGTATATTTTTATAACTATAAACTTCTCCAATAGGTGGACCCGATTTTCTCCCAGACGTGGCGCCACTTCGAAAGCGGCGATAACGAGCTTTCAGGCAAATAACTCGTTCGAAAGCATTCGCTCCAAGGTGGACCCCCTACCTGTGGGTCAAGCAGCGAGGCGAACGATAGAGTCGCGGAATAAAAGCACACGGTGATCTGGGGAGGGGGGATGGGGAGAGGGAGGATAGGACGCGCGGGAAGAACAGACGCTGAATGGATATGCCAAAACATGTCTTTTTAGTTTTTAGTGTCCCGTTCGACGTGTATGCATGGCCACAGAATGTCCGCGCAACACAAATCGAGTTGGGGTGAAGTGAAAAGCAATTGCTCGGAAAATGGGTTCGTTAGGAGTCGAGGGGCGGAATCGAAGGATCCAGGCAATGGAGTCCACGGGCGCAGGTTCTAACATTCCTCATAATGCCAGAATTAGTTTTTTTATGCAAGAAAGCCAGTTGTGCGATTTTTTTTTTTTTTTTTTGGTTATGGAAATTTTGATATTGCTACGCTTAGAGCTTTGCGATAGTAATAAGTTAAATTTGTCTGCAATATGCAACCGATTGGAGCATTGGACTCGAGTTCGATTCCAGGCGGGGGACTCACGTTTATTTGATCCCGGGGTACTGGTGAAAATGTGCACCTCACATATTAACATCGCAGCACGATTGGTACAGAATTTCCTGCAGTAATATTCACTACCGGTACAGTGACCGGGAAATTAAAATAATATATACATTCTCACGTATCATGTACACTGAAGTAAACTGAAAATTTGAACGCAAGCTCCAGAATGAGGGCACTGAGACCGTCTAGAACTACAATAAAACGTCACCATAATTTGCGCCCGGCCCATATTCGACACGGCAATAGACGGCAGCCTGCTAAAAAGCCATCGCCGAGCCCGTATTACAAGATCAGCATGGGTGGCACTGTCCATCATCTGAAAGTTGGGGCACGCGACTTGAAAAAGACCAACGGGGTGTTGGATCTTTTTGATGCGCTTGGGTTTGAATTCTACGCCCGGTCTTTTTAGTCGAGCGCAATCCCGCCCCTTCTTTTCAACTTCAGTTCACCACCCCGCCACCCCCTAAGTCGAGCCCCCGCATTCCCCCAAATCCCCAGACGCATATTACGCATCATTGCGTCACGTAATAATCCCTCATCACATATTAAAAGTGCTTCGCCAGCAGCCCGTGTAGTTTGTATTGACCGACTGATCAATTGGGCACCTGAAGCGAGCCGGGCCGCCAAAACGTCGCCGCGATGCCGCCGCGCACTTCTCAGTCGACCGTGCCCGTCGCGATCGCTCGCGCGGCTCAGGCGGATATTGCCCGGGCTACCAGCGCGCACAGCGCCGGCGCGGCATGATCAGCCTGCGCGGGGTCTTGCTCCATTGGGCACAAGGTGCCTCCTCGAGTCCTCGTACACAATTCATGCGACGAGACAAACCGGTTTTTCTGGATAATTTTTCGGTTGCAGGTTGGAAAATCTTTGATGATCCAGTGGCAATGGGGGATTAAACTGGAGATTAAATATGAAGATTTAAAAATGAAGTTTTCAGAGTAGGTGCATAATAAAATGCTTAATTAATTGAAAGCGAAGATTTAGAAAAGGATAAGAAATTATGCCAGCTGCTACCAGAGAAAAACTCAAAACCTTGAATGTATTGCACTCAGATTTAAAATTAATGTTTGTTTCGGGAAATTGGAAACAATTGTCAAAAAATATTTTTTTAAAAATATAAAATAGAAGGTTTTACAAAATTATGTCAGTTGTAGACTGTGAAATTCGACTTATTTGGACACGTATCGTGAATGCTAACCGCGATGGTGATTCCTCCAAATTCTTAACGCAACGCAGCACTTATTCATTCTCACGAAGCGCAGCATCATTCATTGGCTTTAAACACAACTGCATATAGTTTAACCGTGCCTATAAAGTTTGCAATGGGGAAAACTTCATAGGCCAGGTTTAATATTTTGAAGGTTTACCATGCAAAAGATTCAGTCGGAACAGTAATTAGAGGATAACCACGTCGATGCTCATAAACTACTGCATTACAGCTCGCTCGGGTTCCAGTTTATAAGCAGCCTGTTGATGTTGGCCGACGAAACCTGAGCAGCCCGTCATTTCCACTTACGTGCTACCACAAAGGGACCGACATGGCAACAACGGTCCCCAGGTATCGTATCGCGCGTGGTCTCGCATCTCATCTATGTAGATAGTGCCCACCGCCAACGACTTCCGAGCGCACACACACGCACACGCCGCGCGGTTAGCAGGCATTCGCTCGAGGGAAGGTGGAAAGAGAGGAAGGGTCCCGATGAGCTCGCGTGCACGTACATTTTTTTTTAATCACCGTAGTGTCTAGTGCACTACATGATTACTGCACCCTCGTGTCTCTATGGAGATGTGCGAGGGGCAGGGAAGGGAGGGATGGGGATGGGCAGCTGGAATAGCCAGGCTGCAGGATCCACCCTTAAGCTCTGGACTCCCTAATGGAAGCTCAGGGATAACGTCAGTACCCCAGGCTAACAAATAAACGAAAGCCTGCGCCGGGAATCGAACCCGGGACCACCCGCTCAGTAGAATGTAACCATACCCATTGAACCATCGGTTTAAGCCGTGTTGCAATGTTTTCAGGTTCACGTTAAAGATCCTTGCTTAGGTATCGGGGCTAGATGATGAGAGCCCGCGACGGGAATCGAACCCGGGACCACCGCACTACGGTCGGTCTGAATTCCCGACTTTGGCGTTACAAAACTATAATTATGCGGTGTAAAGACATAGAACGATTGCAGGCATGTCACTAAACAATCGATAATTATCAACATATACATGTATTTGTCAAATTATTTAGACACAACCGACCACAAGCATGAGCCTTAACGTTGATTGTGTCAAAATAGCATTGCTAATTCGTCGTTGGTCGTAATAGAGAAACATTTTCTAGGAGTCGTATTGTTTGTTTTAAACTGGAGTAGAAAAATCTAATTATGTCGATGGCAGTGCGGTTTATGCGCCAAGCTACTAAAATTAATGCGGTTAATGCACCGAAATTGACGGCGAATGTTCTTTTTCTATAATAATCCACCTAATCCAGACTTGCACGCTGTGCTTTTGTTGAACATCGGTAATTGGATAGTCCTGATCATTTTCCAGGCCTCTGAATTCGTCTACTTTTCGAATATTCTTTTTGTGTACTCCTTTTCTGTTTAGATAGGGTCTTTCATTTTTCTTAAGTCGATTAGGTCGATTAAGGCGATAAGATTGAGTCTGTTTCAGAGGTCACAGTGCTAGTGGAATTATTAATGATCTCATGCCTGCAGGAATTTTTATGTATTTGTTAGCTCGCGTATTTATATTTAATGAATTAAAATATTTAAGAAACCATATGAGGATTTGAAAGCTAGGTTTGAGGCAAGACTCCGCAAATGAAATTAAATAAATTGTTATTTGTGATAAGTTATTTTCATTGAAATTAAAAATTATGATTCGTGGTAGAACAAGATTGACACAATTGCATTGGGTAAAATAAAAAAATAAAAAAATAAAACAAAAAATTGTCTTCTACGTACGTACCGATGGCTCAGTGGGATGGCAACTTCCTACGGTGCGGACGGTCCCGGGTTCGATTCCCGGCGCAGGCTTTCGTTTATTCGTTAGCCTGGGGTACAGGTGTCACACCTGAGCGAGTCTTAGATTAGGGAGTCCAGAGCTTAGGGGTGGATCCTGCAGTCTGGTTATTCCAGCTGCTATTCCCCTTCCCTTTCCTTCCCTGCCCCTCACATATCTCCATAGAGACACGAGGGTGCAGTAATCCTGTAGTGCACTAGGCGATACGGTGATTTAAAAATAAAATATCATGTTTCATTTAAAAATTTTGTTGACAAAGCTAAACGCAGTTTTATCGTTGACTTGTACTTGTTGGAAGCTCTTCGCTGATTTTTACTTGTAACATTAATTTTATTTGACAGGTTGCGAATTGAACGCCAAGAAAAAGACTGTGAAATGGGACATGTTGGATTTTCCTGCCAACACTGAAGATGCAATAAATTTTAATTTGCTAATAAAATCGGTAGGCCTCCATTAAACTAAAATTGATAAAACAGTTTCCCCGTCCATGACCGGTGATCCAATGTTGAAGTTTTGAGTAAATGTTTATTTGTTTTTTTTTTGGTAATTTTGCCGATTTTAGGCGATTCTCGGAAGCTCGGTACCCATGGGTCAGGAGAATGTGATTGAATTGGACACCGTCTGCCTGATGGGGAACCAGATTAGGCAACCTCTCGTTCGCCTGACCAGGGGAACTTTTGAACAGGTAACGGAGAAACTTGACGTTGAATGCGTTCGTTTGGCGATAAGATCATAAGACATGGATACGTCAAAGCTTGTATTCTAGATGTCGTAATTTAAAACCAATTTATAATTTCATTTTTTATAGATTTGCAAGATTTTATTTTTGAAAGATTGGCAAGATACCTAGTTTTTGCATCGAATAGAAACTTGTCTTAATTTATTTTTCAGCGCTCCTTGGATATCCTCATTTCGCATCCCGGTTCCAAATTTCGTTTGGTCGAAGGCGACGGTCCCGTTTACATCTGGGGGCAGCACATGCTGGGTAAGTGATTAATTCGTAGTTCTTCGTTAATGGCCGTCGTTTCGGAAATTAAAAATAAAAACTTTTCATAAAAAGTTGCGATAAGCAGTGCCAATTTTGATTAATTGCCAAAAGCCTGTAAATTATTCCTGCAACAAACAGCGGTGATCAAAATAATAGTTTTCATTGAGTTTAGTTGAATCTTGAAAATCAGGAGAGGAGACTACGGTTCTGGAATCGTTGACGCATTGGCTGTATTTGCTTTGGAAATGCTTAGTGGTTTGCAAGGGCGGGGTTCGTAATTTCCTGGCTTCGATTTCCGGATCGGGCTTTCGTTATTAGACTCGTTGAGGCACTGTTGAAAAAGTGCCCCTCAGTAAATGCTCTTTAGAGGCAATTAGATGGATACAGTAGTGATATTCACTACAGTGAAATAAATAAAATAGGATCATAAAGTAGAAAAATATGGTGAAATTTGGGAAAAGTAAAACAAGAATCCCGAATCTCGTGCGGCGCTAGTTTCACAGTTTCGTCGATGTGTAACTGGCATTTCTTGTTAGAGAATGCATGGCAAGACTTGTATCTTCAAAAGCCTACCTGTCTATTAAAGGTAGGGAGGGGGCGTCAATTAAGTCTTGGGGGAGAGGGCGTTCCAGTCAGGGAAAAACTAGGTTTTTTTATTGTTTCTCTTAGCATAGATCGGCTCGAGCTTATATGTGTGACCTCTCCCTTGTCTATCCGCCCTCTTAATAAAGTTGACGGGTTTAATGGTTATACCCTTCTTTGTTCTTCTATCCGTTAGAGTTTGCGAGCGACTTGAGTCAGGAAAACGGATTTAGTACGCAGTCAGTTGGCGTCGATTATGGTGACGAAGAGCTGGAAGACGAGGAGGTGGAGGAAGAATACGATGAAGATGACGAGGACTACGTCGATATTGAAGAGGCAGAAGAGGACGAAGCTTCCGATCCGGAGAGCAGCGACACCGATATTAAGCCGGAAGAGTTGACCATGCTCGAGGTCGAGTCGTGCCTACCTTTGAGGGACGTCATCAAAGCTAACATTTCGGATGGCAAGAAGAAAAAGAGGGGCAACGTTGACGTCGAGGAGAGGCCGAGCAAGGCAAGTGTTGGGTGACGATTCTTGGCTGACGGTGTTTCAAATCCTTGATCGCGGGTTTTTATTTTATTTGGCGTAATTCGTGGTAGACATCATTTAAGAAGCAATTTCTAAATTAAACTGATAAGACCGTTTAATAAATATGCCCTGTCTGAACTTGGTGAAAAGGGACTCGGTAAAATTTGTTTTCCAGTCTTTGTTCGCGCAGAACATAATAGGACGAGCCGAAGATATACAGACATTAGAAAGTAATTTAAAAAAAAACTGAAAGTGGACACAAATGTTATTAAAAAAACTATCTGTGCTGAGTTAGTTAAAATGCAATCTAATGTAACTATTGCAGAAGTTAGATACTCGTTTGGCAACTTCAATAAAATATTTTTGTAGTTTGCAGAAAAAGTAACTTGGATATAAACGATTAAAAACGAAGTGCCACGAAGTGGTTGGGGATGGGGGGGGGGCATTCTTTCATGATCTTGCCCATTTTCGTACCGAAAGGGTCCTTATTTTTATTTTCGTTAATTTTTTCCCGCCACTCAAGATTGCCAAACTAGACGACTCAGCCGATGTACGAATATTTTTTGTGCCATGCGTTTATCGTCTTTAACAATCTTCCCCCAATAATCCGGATTAATCACGACACTTGTTCTACTTTGTGCTTGCAGGAATCTGGTGACCCTGGTAAACCAGCTTCTAGGTATGTGTGCATGGTAAAATATGATTGATGTGGTAATTAGCTTCACTCGTGGTCCTCTTTGCTAATTTTGTGTGCCTGTACTTTCGCAGACAGCCGAAAGCCAGAGAGGAATTGGAGAAGGTGTGTTGGTGTTATTTTTCATAATATAATCCAATAGTCTTTATTTCGTTCAACAACAATTGTATGTGCTATATTACAACCTATTTATTATTATTATTTTTAATAGAATGGCAGTGGAAATGAAACTAGTTCGAAAGAAGAAGCTCACCAAACGGCTACTACCACCCATAAGTAAGTTAACGCTCAATTTGAACAGAACATTCCACAATTAGTAGACCAATCAGGTTTTTTTTAGCAATTTCGCCGCTTCTGTAAAATTTATTTTAAATTTTTGTTTCCTCAGAAAGAAGAGCAAGGGACGTTCCAAGACCGCGGTAAATGAATGACGACTTGACAATTTTTAAGAATTCATGTAACTTATGTTGCATGTACTGATCAGTGCTTTTTTTTCCCCCTCCTTAGCGCTGATTGAATCGACCGACATATTGTAAATTATGTACAACATTTAATTTGTTTGTGTTATGTAAATTTGAAATTTTCACGGTAATGCTTAATTAATAAAAATAGATCTGTTTAACGTTGACTATGTTCTACTTTCAATATTATAGTCCATATTTGTAACAATATTGCAAATAATTCGCAAGATAATACGTGCAATCGAAATTCGCAAGATAATAGTAAAACTCAATTCCGTACTTGGCATTCAGCCACAATTATGGCCATTTGGCAGAGTGGGCCGTGAGAATTAATTTGTTCCTTTAGTTGAACATTATAATTAATTTATCATTGTTGGAAAATCGATTGCGTTATAAATTGTAACATATTATCTTATCTATTTTTTTCATGCCAACTAGGTTGTAGAAATTTTGCTATGTGGTTACTTTACATTCCATAAAAATGATAGTTCATTTTCCAACAAAGCTTGTACCAGTTTTGCGATCAATCAGCGCGCATAATTAATTTATAAGTGAATAATGAATTGACGAAAATAATCTGGATACAAAATAAACGTTTATTTTCTCTCGCACACTTGTGCATACACAGTTTTAGTTAGTTAATAACAAAGTATAAAGAATTTATAAATCGCCGCGACAACGACTTATTTTTAGTAGATCTGAAGTTTCGAAAGGTTATTCAGGCTTCCAGCGCGGGTGCAACATCGAGTTCTTGAAATCTACAACCTTTATAAAAATAAAATGTTTTGCACTGGTTGAAAAAGTTTGCTCCAATGTGCAACGCAGGGCCGATCAGACACTCCATGACCACGATGTCCACCTCGTGGGTTTCGCCGTCGCAGGTGACCTTGGCTCTGGTCCAGCCGACTGTACTGCTACTTGGGCCGGCGAACAAAGTCGGCTTGAAGGGAATGGCCGGACGACTGTTCAACTGCAAGCCAACTTTTTTCATCATGGCCACGCCGATCAGGCAATAGTTGGCACAATTGTCAACGATCGCCGAGCAACGGACGCCATTCAGTTCGGCGATGGATTTGAGCATCTTTGCTGTATCGGCTTATCCAACCTGTCAAAAACATAATTAGGAATCGCGATGTGTAAGCTCATGGCAACGGTACTTGCTGTACGATAGCACCTAGTTTTGTGACTCAGCTTTGTTTCACATAAACGATTTAACAAAGCATAAAACAAAAAATAGTTTTACCGGGGGAAAATGACATTGCGGTTAGTGCGCCATTAGAAGGCAACATTACTAGCCCGTGTTCCAGCTCTTTTCAATAGTTACAACAAAGTTTTTCGAAATCAGAAAAACGTACCTCTGGAATCGATTTTAATGACTTATTCCCTAATGTTTGCAGAAAATACCTCTTTTCTCACACTCTCGGTAGAATCAACTGTTTTGAGCGAAATGATTGCGAAGCTGGAAAGTTTTTGCCAAGGATCAAGGATGTTATATAAAAGGATTGTTCGTGAAAGCTTTTCGGTGAGGGCGGCACCTTTGAAGTCAAATGTGACGCACATCAGAAGACCTCGCCTCGATTGCCAATACATATGTAAACCAGCCAGCCAGATGCAATACCTCTGGATTGTCGATCGCCTAAACGCTAATCGTCGCTCGGTAGTTTAATTTAATAATTTTTAAAATGTATGCTAATGGCTTCAAGTGATGCAACATTATTGGATGTCTCTAGAAAGGCCTATATTAATGTACAAGTACGTCTCAATTTTATTTGGTATTTTTGTCTTCATGCACGTACATGCTGTGGATAAAAGACTGTGTTTATGGGCAATTTGCAATAACCAAAGGTATCATACAAGCGTTTTCAAATCTGGCGCCTCTGTAGGTCTTCCGATTCGTCACAAGCGTCTGACCAATCAGAGCGATGACTTCTCGACAAGCAATCCTTTGATATACCATCCTTGCACTGCAGCGCTCGTAACCACACTTGTCATCTACTCATCAGGTGTCCCACCAAATACCAACTCCGCCGCGCACGCTGATTTTTGAAACACATACAAGGTCTTTTAATTTAACGATGGCGGGCGGTAAACCTCGTGTTTCGCGAAAAGCGACCAAGGGAAAGGGAAAACGATGGCGAAAAGGGCAAAGTTGCAGCACAAATCCGGAAAAATCGAAACACCGAGATGATGCTAAGAGTCGTTTCTTCAAATATGAGTCAGGTATGTTGTAAAAATCTTTAAAAATACAAGTGAAGTGAGCAACGTGGTGGCCCTGGGGGAATGCCCCGTAGACCGGAAACGCGTGTTGCCCATTGGCCAATAGGCCTAACATATAGCCAAGGCTAGGCCGAAGTCCAGTATGGACACCGTTTATATTGTTCTTATAGTACTTGAAGCTTTCCAAGTTTATTTTTAATGGTATTTGCGTACTAATTGATCCGTTACCCGGCCCTGCGATGTGAGACTTTAATGTATAAGCCGTTGTCTAGGGTTAGGAATCGAGCTTCTGTCACGTCAAGTCTTGGCGCGCAGTGCCACCTTTGTAACCCAGCCCTCTTTTAGCTGGTCACCTAATATTGATTTATTTTGTTGGTAGATGGAAAATCGGCGTTGACGATCGACGCCCTCAAGGTCCACGATGCCCATGTATCGGATGACAGCGATGTCAAATCGAGAATGGACGACCAGGAGGACATGGAGAGCGTTGGGGGCCAGACTTTCCGAACTTTCGCCTCGAACTGGACCACCTGCACCAATCCCTCATTCGAGAGGTTTGTTTTTGACTCTGGGATACGGGAGACCGTTAAAATTAAAAATAAATAAAATAGAACCGTCACAAAATTTTGTTCCGTTTGGTGACCATTTTTGTTTGCTGGTTTTTCGTTCCTGACAGATTCCTGCAGATGTGGAAACCAAATTCGGCCGTGCACAAGGATCGGCTGGCCATTCTGGCTGCCGTCACCGAGATCATCAAGAGCGAGGGGGGAAAAGAGACCGAAGTCGAATACTTTGCCGCGCTGGTAAGTTACGACACGGAAACTGATCTTTATCATGTATCGACCTGCTTTTCTGGTTCACGTTTAGGAGCTTCAACGCCTTTAAGCTATGCAAAATTACTGAGTCAACTTCTGGAAGGTGGGGTGGCTTTCACTCGAAAACGTTTGTAGGCCTCGTTGACAGTTCAGAGAGAGACATCCTTCATTAACAATAAATATTTTGATCGCCAAAGTTCCTTTCCATTGATACTGCTCTCACCATAATAATTTATTTTTCAGGTGACTACCTCGGAGACCATCGAAGAAGTCAATCTTCTTGCCGCCTGCATTAATCTAATCGGCATGGTTATGAAGAGGTTGGTTAATATTTTTTATTGGGGAAATTCCCTTCACTGAGTGAATATCTCTGCAGGCTTCTGTACCCTTCCTGTTGCTGTGGAAATATGTGAAGGATACATTTTCACCAGTACCCCAAGATCGAATAAACGAAAGCCTTTGCCAGGAATCGAACCCGGGACCGCCCGCTCAGTAGGATGTTGCCATACCCTCTGAGCCTCTGGTTACTTATTGACATTTGGGCACAGAAGGTTTTTTTCCTCCTAAGTTCTGGTGTTGCCACATAAATCGAGGATGTTTTTTTTTTCATTTTTTTTTTAAATATCAAATTGCAATTTTTATTTTCAACGCAGTTAACCTCTAATGTTCCGGATGTTCAATCCCATTTCGTAACGAATCTACGTAATATGACGCATAATTCACCAACAGGCAGTGCCGTTCTAAATTTGGCATTTTGTGCACGATTTTTAAAAAACTTGATCACTTATTTATGTCTTTTTTTTCGTGTAGACTGTCGTCCAACATCTTGGTAGCCAAATTTTCAACAGTCGCCAAAGTGTTTATGGAGTTGCTGGTTAAACACGCTGAGGGCGAGAGCCCCAGCCTTGTCGAGGGGGTAAGATTTTTTTCCCTTTTTTTCTTCGATGTTGTGTCATTTTCAGGTTATTCGTCTGATTATTTTTGTATTATTTTTCATTATTTTTTTTTGCGTTGTATATTAATTTTTATTGCTTCTTTCCTGGTATATCAGCTGATTGGCTGCCTATCGGTCATGCTCCGGGCACAAGACGCCGCTACGTGGACCAACTCATCGACTCTGCAGATTTACAAGACTGTGCTGTCGTTCGTCACCCACGGCAAACCCAAGGTAGAGTCGACTAATTCTCGACATAATCTTATTTTTTATCCTTGAAATTCTGTCACCTGGAATGTCTGGGGAAAATTGACCAAACGCCAGAGAAAATTCTAAACAAAATTGAAATTTTAATTTTTGGAATTTTCTTTTGGCACTTTAATTTATTGTTCCCTTGAAAAACTAATTACGCCGCACGCGCTCTTTCCTTTTTTCATGTTTTTCATTTTCGAAATATATTTTTTTTGTCCATTTGTATTTGGCTTAAAATCCATAATTAAATTGAATGACTTACCTCATCTGAAATAACTCTTGTTCGTTACAGATCCGCAAAGCTGCCCAGCACGCCGTGTGCGCCATCCTCAAGGGCAGTACCTTGATGATGCTGGCCAACGCGCCGGTCCACCATCCAGCCGCCTTGGAGACTGCCAATTACTTCATTAAACATTTGGTGGTTAACGGAGGTGAAGAAGAAATTTATGTTCTCAACTTGAGGAATAAAGTGACTGGTTGTCTTGTTAGAAGTGTCCAACTAATGTGCTGAGTTTTTTTGTTCTTAGAAAGGGGAGAGAGCGTCGCTAATCTGCACATGCTAAATCTGCTGAAGCACATTATGGCCGTGTTTCCGCCGCACAGCCTCAAGACGTGCTGCGAGACCGTGCTCAAGCTCATGGTCATGGCCGAGTCGGTTAGTATTCGCGAGTGAATCGGTTGAAATTGTTTAGTCTTACTGCTGGGTTTATACCCACCTGAAAAGTTAGCAAAATTAATATTGGTTAGGGAAAGTCTTGGAAAATTATCTAAAAGTTGAAAAAGCCCGGAAAAATTCTGAACAGAATTGAAATATGTATTTTTTTTTTGTTTTATTTACGTTTATGGGCATTTGTAAAAAAAAATTTCGCGCTGCGCAATCTGTTTTACATCATGTTTTATCTACATGTTTAAACAAATTATTTGTTACCGGTACTAATATGCAATTTTAAAAAATGCTTTCTATGCTCGCGATTTTCCATGTGTTACAATTAAAAATAAAATCTATGTTTCTGGCACTAATGTATGTGGACAACTGTATTTTCTTCTAAAATAATGTATTTGTTATAATTTTCCCCTGACCAACATTTCATTTTGATAAGGGGAAACTGATTTTCAATTTCTTGTGTGAACCCAGTATTTGATTCTGACCCCCTGTATCTTTCGCTTTAGATGGTGACGTCATCATGCTTCCAAGCCCTCCACGGTCTGTTCGTCAACAATCCTAGCGACCGTAACGTATCGGCCGATTTGAATGCCCAGCTGATCAACGTGAGTTGTATTCGATAAAAAAAAATTGTGGTGGGATTCGAATTATGCGAAATGGGGGATACTAAACAATTTTTCGTTTCTTGTTTCGTAGGCTCTCTTCGATTTCCAACCGTCCGCCAGCGATACGCGCCCTCTGGTGGCCTGGCTCACCGTGGTGAAGGCGGCGCACGAAAATCTGTTGAAGTAGGCATTCCATATAAATTCGGCGTTACATCCTTTTTTTTGTAATTTGGTGCACAGGCACGGTTGATTTTCGCTCGAAAATCACTTATCAAACTTTTTTGTATTGTAGGTTGGATGCCAATCTCTGTCTGACTCATCTGGCCCACACTTTCTCCGTCATCACCAAGTGTTGGCTGTCGCCCAAACCGGAAGTATGCGCCGCCGTGACCTCCATTCTGAAGGTAATTGATCTCGTTATCCCCCATAACCTTCCTATAATTGAGACCCTGATATAAAAATTTCAAAAAGCGTTTATGGCAATTTCAAATTTTTAAAGCGTAAATAAGAATTTTCACGGTCTAGTAAAAATATTCAATTAAAATGCTAATCTTGAGTTCAAAAGAAAGCTTTGAATCTTATGGTAGAAGGTATATTTTTTCGATCAAAAATACTATTATTGATGCCTGTAATTAATTTAATAACTATTACAAAGCAACTTCATTCGATACCCAGGACATGTTGTAACACGACAACCTCAATTGTTTTTCGACAGTCATTGCTGTATGAGTGCGGACCGGTGATCGCGGAGAAGATTGAACAGATTCAAAAGGTTGGAACCACCAACAACCCCGGGCAGAAAATGTTCCAGTGCATCGAAGTATGCCTCGGCTACCAGTACAACAGCATCTGGAATCAGGTCCTGCATGTCTTGGCCGTCTTCTTTGAGGTGAGCTAGATTTCGTAATAAATGACACTTGAGAGTTCCGCGTCCTGTCAAGAGTAATTGACAAAGACTGTCGACTCCCTCTGGTATTATCCTTAGTAGAACTGTTGGCGTTCTGTTGTATGCACTTGTCTAATTCGTTTATTTCCTTTTGTATTTCTAGACCCTGGGCTACGTTTGCGCTCCGTTCATAAGAAAAGTTAGTATCTTTTGTTGTGTGGGTGAATCGTTATTCTTCATTGGGCTTTCCGTTATTAATATCATTATTTTTAAACCTTTTCTAGTGTCTCAAATCTTTAGCCGATCTTCGGAGCAGTTCCCACTTTTCGCACGTCAACGAGCTGGATTACGCCATCGGGATGGCCGTTCGGAGCATCGGGCCGGAGGCCGTGTTGAAGTGCATCCCGTTAGATATGGACAATGACTGGTAAGTTTGTTTTGTCGTCGCTTTTAGTTCCTGATTGGTCCAACCATATACAGTGCACGGATGACATTAGAATAATATTTTTTTTTTCAATTCGTAGCCCGTCTTTGGATCAGAGCTGGATGCTACCCATCCTACGTGGTAACATCAGGTGTACGCGACTCGGCTACTTTGTCCAGTACTTTATGCCGCTCGCAGACACTATGAAGAAGAAAGGTACGTTTAGTATTTATTATTTGTTTCAATTTGAGGTGTATTAGGGTGTTTCAATTTGAGTGGCTCCGCTCTGTTTGCTCGTTGGAATTAGGATTATTTTTTTTTTTCCGTTTTGCAAAAATACATTTATGAAACCGGTTTCTTGAATTCACATACTTCCAAGAATATCTTCATTTATTAATAAATATTTTTTTTTTCTTAAATCAATAACAAATGTTTTATTTTAGTTAATGAATATCAAATTAAGAGCTGGGAGCGGTGGCGCGTTCCTGTAATCCTGCTGCTGGGAAGCGTACGAACCG
>JAUJYS010001544.1:0-17072 GCA_033995665.1 Melogona broelemanni | reverse complement strand
TTTTGATTATTTTCAACAGTAACTTGTTCTTTACACCGATGCTAGAAACGTTGCCGTAGTCCATCCTTATGGTCAAGTATACACCTATTTCACTGTAGTTTTTTAATCAAACGGCTCCTATCTTTATTTTGCAGTTTTATTATTATTGAAAATCAATTTTATTTCATTCACGGAGTCCAGAGTTGTTTTTTATCGGTTGTGCCACGGGCTTCTTTTGAATTTTCCATTTGTAATAAATTTCAAAAATGTTGAGGTAAGTTATAACAGAACAGCCTTGCTGTTCGGTACAACGTATTTGACAGCAGCTTGAAATGAAAAAAAAAAATAAGAATATAATTGAAAAAATGAAGTCAAATGAAGATGAGGCGTATGAAGAAAAAAATGAAGTAATACTTGGGGTACTCTAAAAATAATGTCCCGCAAAGATGCATTAATCTCCTGTAAAAATCAGGCATGTTGGATCAACTATTATCGAAGGTTTATAAGTACGAAAACAATTCACAAACAAACGATGCAGATAATTCAAAGATTTGCTATTTACAAATATATTGTGGGGGGATTACTTTTGGAGTGGTGTATTACATTTTAAAATTTAAATTTTATGGAATTTACCAAGCTTGAAATTGCAACCTGGATTGGATTTCAGCTTGGTGAACGAGGAAACCCAGACACTTTAAATGACTCGCGCCGACTGAATGTGTCTACCACATGCCACACCGAATGAGACGCTCTGTGGTTTCTGGTGGTGGTGCTGCTTCTGCTTGCTTTTGCTCGTCGTCGCCGTTTCTCTGCAGTGGCATTGGTGGGGGGGGGGGGATAAGGTCGCGTCGGCTGTGGTCATTAGGGCCAACGATTTCTGTGTAACGCAAAATCGATTTATTCTTACCACAGACACAATTAGCTGATAAGATTGCAGGTGCAGTAATTTGCTCGGCGGTTGGAGGTCCCTCTTCCTCCTTCCCCATCCTCCCCCTATCCACCCCTTCGAGCGAACGTTGTCTTATCTCTATGGCCACAATAAAATCTGCACGAAAGGTGAATGCTATGTTGTCTGGGGTTACGACAACGACGAAGGGGCTGTTCGATATCAACGGCATTTGTTTATGCCATCACTGGGTCGTTTTGGGCAGAATAGGTCTTGGATCGATCCGAATAGAAACAATGAAGTGTCTGCACTTGTTAAATGCCATCGAAGTAACAATGTTATTCTGATCCAAGGTTATGTCTGCGTAGATGACACAAAACGCACAAATAAGTTAATTCACCGAACTGAGACGAGAAACGATGAACGAGATTGCGTGTTTGCAATTGCAATTGGTGTTTGCAATTGTAGTTCGCGTTGTAGTTGTAATTAAAATACTTGATAGTTACCTGCCATAGGGTCTAAAACCAGACCTATGAAACATGGTTAGTTGTCGCCACGGAATGGTTTTTGAATTAGGTATTTTTTCGGAGACATTCGCAAGATGTTATTCATAGGGATACTAGTATCCCTATGAATAAAATCTTGGCTCAGCATCAACTCAACGGTACACAACAACATCTAAACGAATTTTTGTTCGAAAATGTGTATCATAGAAATCTCCCTTAATGTTTCTCTAGGTAAATTGACTGTAATTTTAATCGCCTAATAGCAATTCCCACCCCCCTTCAGTTGCGAGTAAATTACATTGGCATGGTGCCTGACGCCGGTCTTGTAAAGCTCTATTAGAGAGGTATGCTGTTTGCGTCAACGTGTTTACTAGTTTAGCGGCGTCAATTTTTACATTGTCATCTATCGCCAGACAAGATCTCGCAATATTGTCTGTGACGGTAGCGCCTATAATGGAACAATAGTGGGGATCATGGGAGACGTCAATCTTGGATGAACAGCCGCGGAAAAGCTTTATTTACTATTTTGACAGTGAATCGTGTAGACAACAAATATACGGCGGTGAATTGGGTGGTGGACGGGTGGTGTCATTGAGTCGGGTGTTTGATTGACAGGTCTGCAGAGAGAGCAAATAGAGAGCGCGGGATCAGTAAGTGTATGATTCGGTGAAATTCCAATCTGGCCACAAAGTCAACTCTTAGTGTCAAGTGATGAACTTGTAATTCGTTGTAAATATTAGTCGCAACGCCTATTGCGCAGAACGGCAAAGGAATATCTCGTTCCGGGGAATTTATTCCTTTTCTGAGTAACTTTGGAACGTCCTCGATATTTTTCTGAGGAACGTTGGAACTTCGTCGTTCCTATTGCTATAAAGCAACGTTTGGAATGTCCTTGTTCCTTTTTACGCTACTTTTCACATTATTTTTTACTTTTACAAAGGTTATACAGCAGAAGTACTCGCATATCGTCATATTTCCGTCCAAAACCAAAATAAATTAAACACGTCACACAGTATTCCTGTCGGCATTAAAGATTGGATCGTAAGTAATCATCAAATGTTTATTCTACTTTTTGCTATTTTTTAACGTAGGATGCTGATCGTTCCTTTTTTGAGAAACGTTTGGAACGTTCTCATTTCTAAATGTTTCTCCATAAAGGAACGTTTGGAACGTCCTAGATCTTTCTTAACGAAGGAATGAGAGGAACGGGAACGTGTTTTCTATTGAAAAAGTACCGTACACCAACACAACACTGCTATTGTGGAGCCAGTCGATCCTGTTTCCGTTGTGGTGCGTTAGCTTGTGGTTGTCTTTTAAAGGGGGTTTCCTATTGTTATGATACCGTCGCTGTATACCGCGTTTCCGACGAGGCCACGATTTTAATTAGACTTGTCTCCGCATCTTGACCCGTGTTGTTTCCAGGCATGCGTATGATTGGCAACAGCGAGCCTCCGAAATTGATGGAGATGTTGACCGCGGTGACTCTATTGTGCCGGTCATTAACTAGTTTCCGTTTACTTATTTTGCTAATTTCCTGTTCTTGCTTTTCGCAATTTCGGTAAACAATGGATACAAAAATCGAATCTAAGAACCCCAATAGAAGTGACGTATTTTTGCGACCAGCTGCGAGAAATTTGGTACACAACTTTTGATGAAAGGTTAACAAAGGTTGTCCAGTTATTTCACATTTCTCTGCACGAAAATATTGATTTGTTTTCATTTAACACAGACGCGTGTACGTTGCGAAACTTCCTGAGATCAAATCTTTCATCGTTCTTGGGATATAGAAATTAGCATAAAATGATATATTTTTTAAATAACATTTATTTTACCAAGAAATATTAGTTTTTGAAATTGTTGATCATAAAATAACATACTTGGGATATCGAAATTAGCATAAAATCAGATTTTTTTAAATTACAAGAAATGTTAGTTTTTGAAATTGTTGATCATAAAATATAATTTTTTTAAATTGTTGGTCATAAAATAAAAATTTTAATGCTCTGATTAGTTGGTTAATTTTATTTGAACAAATGTGGCTGCTGCACACGAGTATTGATGCTCTCCGATTGCATTCGAAAATATTTACTGGATTTTTGTGAACTCTCATTTCCGTGTTGTTCTTGACTATCTTCGACGGCATCCATTGACTTTAGTTAGCAAGAAAGATATTATAATTTACTTTTTTGTTTGTGGCAGTTGCCCAATATAGCGGCTTTAAACTACAGCTAAATTTGATCCTCATTTTACTAGACATTCAAACAAAGAGATTGTTCCCCTTGAAACACTCTGGAGGCGGTCACTCAACTGGTCTCGGCCATTGGCAATTAGGGCTAGGCGTTTTTTTTCTCTCTCCGCCTCTCGCGGTTTGCTAACGCCGGCATAAGCTCGAGCTTTTGGGTTTGCCCCAATCTCGGCGCTGACAATTTTCTAATCCTCTTCACGCTCCTCCGCCGTTCCTACCCCATGTGCTGTGTCTGTGTGTGTACGGACACCACCCCAAAAATAAGCGATGCACGTCCGCATCGCTAACAACTATGGAGGACCGTTCGGGTGCCACTAATGATTCAATCCTACGGCCACAAAGACTGCTGACTAGTTGCCAAAAACGATCTTCTTCCTTCTTTACCATATTGCTCCATGTATTCCAATTGGGAAAAATCAGTTTGAGATTTTGCCTGGTATTAATTTAAAGGTCACTTAGAAACTAAATTTATCTGCCATGTTCATTTTAATATTTCCCGTCGTACTATTGATCCGTCTCGCTCAGTGGTTACAATAAGGCTGCGGTGCGGACGGTCCCGGGTTCGATTCTCTGCGCAGACTCTTGTTTATTCGATCCTGTGGTAGTGGAGAAAAGGTGCCACATCAACACGAGGAGTACTGAATCTCCTGTAGTATAATTATCGTACCGGTATTTAAATAATTTTGCTCGGGACAGTCTACAATCTACAAACTTGCAAATTATAGAGAAAGTTGTTCATTTGAGCAAAGGTGGAAAATTTCAACGCCATCTAATGATCATGCGATACGCGCATATCTCGCACACAAAAGGGAAGGCTGCGACTAATGACCTAAAATAGAGCCATAAAATTTACATAAAACTTTCTTAGCTCACATTAAGTGATACAACCCTTGCGGTATTAAGAATCTTGTTTTCGCCATTGTTGACATACAACAGCTACATCAAAGATAGAAAAAATCGTCTAGACTAAAACAGATTTAAATACATTTTTTAATTTGACTCCTTGCATGATCCACAATAAAAAAAATCTCCAGCTCACTGTTTGAATGGGTTAATTTTAATGGTTAGAATAGTATTCCCAACCATTGAGCTGATCTGCTAGACCGAAATAATAATTTTTATTGATATAAGAAATCCAAATAAATAAGATTGAAACGCACTTCAGCTTTAAGAACAAGCTGAAATTATTATTACTGGGGCTTTGTCGCTGGCGGCATTTTTTTTTTTTTTTTCTTGGTGGCGTCATTGCATTTTTGGAATGGGACCCTTGGGACTATGTGAACGCCGAGTCGTACACAGCAGTTGCGCAACTGGGAGATCTCGGGGCATGAATTTAGTGGAGAAAAATAAATTCAGTTGGAAAATATGGAACGCGCGGGCAAGACTATCGTGGTAACGTAGGCACACACGCGTAGCTTAATCTTAAAATGAAACAATATTATTGCTTGTTTTTTATTGTTATCATAATACTCGTAGAGGGGGGCTTGACAACCTTTATGAATTTCCGGATATTACTTCGAGATTTATAGTCGCAATATTTAATCTCACTCGAGCATATTCATTTCAAAACTTGAGCAGTTTGTGCACGCGCACTGCACGTGGAGGAGGCGGCGCGTTCCCGTTTGCTTGACATGTTTTCGACGGTTATTATTTATAAGTGTGTGTGCTCAGTCTCCGAAGGCCTACGCCCCCTTCATATCCTCCTCCACCACACACCACCACTACGTGGCATATTGTCACTTGGGAAAGAGAAATGTGTACTGATGTGAGGCTACAGGGTGACACGAAAAAAGAAATACGTTTCCATGAGACGTAGATTAAGAATACGTAACTCTTGTTTTGTATGATATTGTATATTTATGAAATTTTGACAAGCAACGTCTTACTTTTTTGTGCAAATTTCGCTCTGACTACATTGCAGCTAGTGTTCGTATTTCTTGGGCATATTATTAGTATTACATTGCGGAGGAAATCAGCCGTCCCTTTGCCGCACCGAGGTTGTTAGCTGTGAAGGACGGCATTTATCAATGCTTTTAAGTTTTTAATTGCGTTATGAAAGCCAATTTATCTGAACGACACACCCATTTTCTCGAGCACAAAGTCATTAACACGTGTATATGCAGGAGACAGCAAACTCTAAAAATAATAATGAAATATTGAGGTTGGCTTTCTCTTCTCCATGCGTCCGCCACTGCACGCGGATATAGGCGAGTTCGCTGTGACAGTATTTTAACTATGGCGCACGTGCTCTCTTAAGCCGCGAGGATCTGTGATTAATGTGCAGGACAAAAGTCTGCATCATCAGTTTCTGTATGAGTGGTCTTTAATGGCCCTCGCTGCGTTCATCAGAAACTTTGCCTACATTAATTCCCATTGCAGCTGGAGCAAGTCACGTATAGCCAGCCACCAAATTTGTGACAACGCGCGTTAGAGTTTCTTACAAGTCAGTGTTGGGTAGGAACGGAACTGAAAAGTTTCGTTACTAGGAACGGGTTACTTTTCGGAGGAGCTTTATAACCCTAGGTCCTTTTTCCGAGGGAGGGACGCTTGGAACGTCGTTTTTCAGGAATTGGAACGGTTTTTCCGTTTAAAGTGTGTGGAACATTTAAATAATTGATATTTAAAGATGAAATACAGACTGTCTTACGCCTCATATTAGTTTAACATTTAAATAAATGATTACGTTTGCGTTCAGAGGTCGCAAGATGAGAATTCCATTAATTAATGGAATTATTGGGATAAATGGAATTTTAGATATTTTCACCTGTTCGAAAGTATTTTTTTTTTTCGTTTTTCAATTTTTTTTTTTAATCGAAGGGACGAAAAATCTCCATGTACCTTTTGAAAAATAAACTAGGAGCGGTAAAGTTCGTTTCAATTTCTTTAGGAACTGGAACTAGAACTGAAACGGGTTCCCTTTTTTTGAAAGTAGCGAACCCAATAACCCAACAACCCAATAAAGCTGGAAGTAGAATTAATTACTAACCAAAACTGACTGCAAGCTGTGTGCGCTGCATTCTGGTTGAACGAGGGCAGTCATAGATCGGAGCAGACTCATCGGATGATTATAAATTAATTAGTAGGCCAAATATCGGCAGCAGATTACGTGACTCAACAAAAGTAATGAATTGTGAAAATGGGAATCTGATTGTGTTTGTTCAATGGGTTAATTAATGTTCTACTTTAAGATGATGCTAGGATTCAGTTATGAAATGTGTTTGTAGCTTACTTTAGCGTTTGTTCTCTCTTTATATTGTTTTAGGGATTGTTGCTAAATATTTGCGTTGTGTATTACTGTCTGTGTTTGCCACTTGACTGATGGTCTTTTTACTCATTTGTGGTTTGATTGGTAAACTTACTTGGGGTCTATTTACTTATTTATGTAGTATTGCTTAATTGTTTGAATATCTTTTTTTTTTTCTATTCTCCTTTAGGTAAGTGACAGTTTCTGTTCATATTTGGGGACTTACGAAGATCCAATGGTAAGTCCAAACATTTAAAGGCCTTTATGTGGATGTAATGTTGATTGCTGGAAAATCAGAAAAAGCAATAATGCGCGTTAATAATTATTTTTAGTACTTACATGTATGTATACTATTCGGAAAAATCAGTAGCTTCCCAATAAAATACTGTTGGAAACTCAACATAGCCTTGGTGTGATATTATCAATTTAAGTAAGAAAGAAAATAATATTTAGAATAAACAAATTTTAACTGTAATGGTGCGAAATACAAATCCGAACGTGCGGAAGCATGATGAATTTAGCTTAGGGGTGGATCCTGTAGCCTGGCTATTCCAGCTGCCAATCCCCTTCCTTTCCCCTCACATATCTCCATATAGACACGAGGGTGCAGTAATCCTGTAATGCACTAGGCACTACGGTTAATTTCTGCACTTGGCAAAATGTAAATTCGTTTTATGCCACGTGCATAATTTAATATTCTTTATATAAAGCTAACTCCGAACTTGCATAATTTAATTTGTATCATGCTAACTATCAGTTAGCATAATCAATATTAAATTCTGAATATTACTTTCAAATTGAAATTCTGCACGTGGCATAAAAATAATTTACGTTATGCCACGTGCAGTGCATCAAATGAGGCGTAAGCTTAGAAACTAGTCTATATTATTAAATGTGACTTAAATAAAAAAGATGTATCCTTGACCATGGGGATGGGCAACGGCAACACTAAACGATGGTTTTAACAATGGAAAATAGGTGTATTTGGAGACAAATAACTCTATAGACGATTAAGAAGCCGTCATTAAGAGGCCGTCGCCCATACTCATGGTCAAGGATACATCTTTTTTATTTAAGTTTGTTACCACACGGCTCCTAATTCCTTTTTTTATTATTATATGTGGTTGAAATATGTTGGCGTGTAAATGGTGCTACAGCCCCAGCAACTACATGTATACTGTAATGATCTTAGTTTTTATATATTCGTTTGACACGGTGGATACAATGCATCAACCAAACTGTCTTGTTAGCTCAAAACCTACTCTAGGTTCCAGTTGATACCTCTGAGGTTGATACCAATTAGATTCTCAGCTGAAAAACATGAGGCGCACTGCTCAGGTTTTAAAACGGTTCCCCAGCTGCAATTGGATTAGATCCTTTCAAATTCCCAGTCGGGAATTTCAGCTTTCGTAATTACTCTTGCTATTTCCTATTGGCCATAAGATGCGAGAGAGGCCCGTTGTGCTGCAGACTTTCTCGACCAAGAAAATGAGTTAGATTACTCTTGTTGAGATTCCGCCGTGTGTGTGTGTGTGTGTTTTTTTTTCTTTCGACCTTCCTTACCAAATATTCTATTCCGCCAATGTGGTGGTGTTTGAGACTGAAGTTCGGATAGAGCTTTGGCATTCATTAGCAAGTGCTGATAGGCGTCCTGCTGGCTTCGTGGGGCGTGACAAATGTAGGGCTGTTCAATAATTAAATGAAAAGTGGTGATGCTCTGCTGGTACGTGTACAATGCAAAAACGAACTCTCAAATATGAGACACTTGTTTGTCCTTTAATAAACAAAGACGAGAATATTTATTTACTGTTCTCTCTATATGAATTATTTTAAATGAATTAAAATGATTAGTTTAGACTAGAACGATTGCGACGCATAATAGTTTCACTATTTTGTGCTGCAAAAAGTAGCGTCTATTTTGTGAAGATCAACAGAGTAATTTTTTTAAAAATTTGGCATATTAAAATAAAATCTGCGGCTGTTTTATAAAACATACACTTGTATGATTTCAAATGTACCTGACTAAAATATTTTAATACTAAAGAATCGTAAATAAGTTAACTTTTTTCTGAAAAAAATGTATCTGGACCAATCGACCACAAATTTCTACCAGATATTCATTAACTAATTATTTATTTAGAACCAACGTTCAATGTGCACCAAATAGTCTACAAAAATATATGCCATAAAAATAGATTTTAGCAATCTCAGTAAAAAAAAAACACTCTTAAATCATTTGTGTAATTACACGACAGAAAATTGATGAGACTAACACTCGTAGGTTTATGGTTATCATGCTTGACATTATGATCATGCATAGATTATAAATTTTCCTTTGTTTCATCGAAATTTGTGCAGCGAAATTTCTTCCGACATTTTCGTTGCAACTGTATCTTGTTGCTATGATAGTGCAAGGTTTATTTCTATTTGATTTGCCGATAGGTAGGTGTTGGCATGGCGATATCGAACCTTCCATCTCTGTTCGTTAATCGTCTACGTTCGCATATCTATAGGAGCCCGTAGACATTAGTCGCTGTAACTAATGTTTGCAATTTGCTCATGCCTTGCTATTTCCCGAGCGCGTGCGCTTAGCTACGACCCTGAGGGAAAAACAAAATTTAAAAATACAAGGATTTTTCTATTTTTTTTCTTCCTACTTCGACTTTTGCCTTTGTGAGGGTGGGTCTCCTTCGGTCGCTTCGATGGCTGCTGGTGGGAGTTTGACCCACATAGAGGTTTTCTAATTAAAAGCCGCTCACGAGGCGACGTAAATTTCTACATGCCGCGAAATAATGCGATATTGCTTTAAATTCCGCTCGCGTTTATAATGAATGCCATCATCTAATTACGGCGACTGGGGTTCAATGCCGAAAGCAGATTGCCTGCCATTTCCTATTTGTCCTACGTAATTTCTCGTACAGGGTGCTTTCCTAAGTGCGCTTACGAAAGACTTCTCACTTGGGTAGGTCATGGAAATCGTTTAGATCTTTGAAAAATTGTGGACATTTTTTTATTATTTGACATCTTTTAAATTTTGGAAACCATGGAAATCTTTGAAATCACGGTAATCTTTTCAAACTTTTAAAAATCTTTTAATGTGCTAAAAATGAGCAGGCCTGAAACAGACAAATTAATTTAGATTGTTTGATAAAATAGAACCGAAGTTGGGTTGAAGCCTGTTTGTAATCTTGTGAACGGCCAAACTAGTTTAACTAAACTAGTTTAACTTACATACCGATGGCTCAGTGGGTATGACGACATCCTACGAAGCCGACGGTCCCGGGCTCGATTCCCGGCGCAGGCTTTCGTTTATTCGTTATCCTGGGGTGCTGGTGTCACCCCTGTGCTTCCATTAGGGAGTCCAGAGCTTAGGAAGGATCCTGCAGTTGCCATCCCTCTTCCCTTCCCTTCCCTGCCCCTTACATATCTCCACAGAGACACGAGGGTGCAGTAATCCTGTAGTGCACTAGGCGCTACGGTGAATTTAAAAAAAATAATAATAAAACTCTTCGTAGAATGCTAGTTTCAACAAGTGGCTTTTCAGTGATAGTTTTAATCATTTTTTTTTCAGCATTTTAATTAATTTTCCTGACCATGGCATGCTGTCAATATACTGATTAATTCCATATATGCTGTGCCCTGTCGATATCGAGTTAGCCCCCGTTTGTCTCCAATCCGTTTCGCCATGTTTGAATAGCAGTTGGCCAAATGGTTGCCGCCTTCACCACCACCACCACCGCAAAACACACGACTCCATGCTTTACTCATACGATTAGCATATTCATATACGGGCGTGCTCATGCAAATTTGTGGCCAATGTTCGGTGTAAATTGTTGTTTGCCAGCGATATGAATCGCCCCGATAGATTGGCGGTGGGGAAATTTGGTAGCTGCTACTGCGGCGGCACTAGCGACATTTGTCCCCGGAAATACAATGCTGAACAACTGCAAACTGTTCATTGGCACCAACTCATCGTAAAAGCTGTGTCGATACGCCTATCACCGTATTTGTATCTTGTATTTGCATGAATGGCGTTGCGTTGTTAAAACATAAATTAGGCATTTCCCAGTTCCTAATAGTGGCAGTCAATTTCCTCTTGTCTGTTTGCGAGCCATTGGGTTATTTGTTAGAACTGCGAACAATTCATTCATGGAACACATTTTTTTGTAAAGGGTTAGTCTCAATTGTCGTAATTCGACAAATTAAACCGTGTTCAATTTTTATGAACAGAGTTTATTTATTTTTATCCGAATTCTGATACCGAATTATGAACGATTCGTCTAACCCAGTCAGTATTACAGTTAACTGCCTGCGATGTGGTGGTCCATGGTTAGATTTCGGCGCGGGATCTCGTTCTTCAGAGTATTTTGTAGTTGATCCCGGAGTACTGGTGAAAACGTGTCCATCACACTTTACCTGAGCAACATGATGATTATCTAATCTCCTGTTGTGATGTTCACTTCAGTTCGGTAAACTTCCCTATAAAACAACAAAAAATATTTCTTCTATTATCGTTCCCTAGTAAAATTACTTCTACACTAACAATCTCTCAATATTCTAACAACATTCTGCTGGAAGATAGCAGGATTTTCCTATATAGGTTTAACGTATCGGTCTGGGCGTCTTATAAACCGTTCGTTATTTAATTAAACCCATTAAAGTGTCATTATACAGGGGATTTACATTGTTCAGACGAAGTTCAATGACATTTTCTCAATATCATTAATCAGCAGCAATTTATGTAATCTGCTATGCGAAATAGGGAAATTGGTGTGCGCTTGTAAATGAGATAAGACTAATAAAATTCCTCGACAATGATATTTGCATAAATTTACAATTTTATTTTTTGAGTCAACCGTTTTAGCGCGTGGATCTGTTTTAACTTCGCCACTATATTGTACTCAGACCGCCCTCAGATGCCGTCTCGAGAACCGCCAAAGACGGCATCTTTGTGTCGGTGGATGGAAAATGTTTTCTTTTAATACGGGGGGATATGCGGCTATGGCTAGCAGCTCCTCAAATTGTTCAGATTTTTTATCTGTGGGTTATTTTTTAATAGTTTAAATAATGTATTGTATAGAAATACTGCGAGATTCTTGAGAAAGAAATACGTGAAAAGAATAAGAAATGCCCAACTTTAGCGTTCGATCCATTTTCTTTCGAATCGCCCAGAATATCCAGCGCGAACAAAAGAATTGCTTACTTTTTGGCTCCAGTCGAGATAAACTATTAATTCGCTTCCACTTTGAAAAGAAAATTGTTCGAGAATATTCTTTTCTCATGTTAAGTAGAACAGTGTTTACGTTTTAGCGGCGTCTAAACAACTTCGACGTTTTTATTTTTCGAGAGACGTTCGCCGTTTTTCGAAGTAGTGTTCACAAAAAATAGCTTAATTGAGGTTTCCAGTAGCAACCGCGATTCCCCGCATTTTATAAGCCAATATCTGTTTCAAAGGAAAAATATAGATTTAGTCGCATTGATCAATCACCCGATTCAGTCGACAAACAGTTTGTCGATTCGCGGAAAAAATATGGAAAAATAAATATTGGGGTGGTTTTATTTGAGTGTTCTTACATTGGACAGTTTTATTGATAATTTTTTTTGTGCAAAATCGATTGCATTACTTGAACTTAGTCCCGGAATTATCAATGGCAAGTTGCTTGGCTAGCTGTCATTTTCGAGTATAAGACCAGGCAAGCAACCAGACTGGCATATGTATTCAAAATCTTGAAGACGATGTTTATAGATTGCTCGATTATATTTATTCAGCTATTACATCGAATATACACGAATACCTCACAAATTTTATACATATAATTTGTAATATTTTTGTGTACATGTACGTTGGCATGAATTATTAAATTAGTTTAAATGTAATCATAGTACGACTCTCGTTGGCACTGTAACAAACGCTTGTCGAGTGTTAGTGACGCTACGAGTCGAGGTTTTCCGATTCGAATTTCGCCCTCGGGGAATTACAATTGATTGTCATTTATTTTATGAAACGAATGAATAAATTATATTATAAAGATAGGGGCATGCCAAGCAACGGTTGTTATTTGATCGTTCATTTGTTCCGTGTCAACAACAGTGGCATGTGCACTTGTGTCAACAACAGCGTCAACTACTGGGTCAACAACATTTCATGATTACAATTCAATAAGTATTGGAATTGCAAAATACGTTCCTGAACCGCGATATATGAACCCTGTTAAAATTATGATTACATTTTGTACCCGCCAGCAGCCTTCGAGGGGGCTAAGGCGGACAAATATGTCCTATTGCCACCCCTCATAGCCAGCATAAGGGTGGCTGAATTTCCCCATACTTCTGGGGTGATTACGGGGGGATTGTCATATATTGTATATGTACTTTTTCTCTCGTAAATAAACTAAACTAACTAAACTATTTCCACTTATTTTCTTTCATTACTCTTTTCATCTAATTTCTTTCAACACGTGTGTACGAACTTCTCTCGCCAGAAATATTCCGGATATGTCTCGGTCAGGAGTTGAACCCGGGATCACGGGCGTAGTAGACGTGCAGGCTACCCACTATGCCACACGGCATCTCTTGATCGGTAGTCGTATATCTTCTTCGGTGTGTCAAATTACTCGTCGGCGATCGTGTAATAAAAAAGATACACAGAAATTGGTTGTACTCTGGTTGTTTACGGGACGCCATATTTCACCGATACGTTTTTTTTTTGGTCGATATTTTATTTCTTCCACCGCACCCCACAATTTCTGATCTGGTCCCTCTTCTCCCTGGCCTCTCGTCGTGGCTGGTCGGCAGAAAGATTCCCCACATCTCCGTCTCAAGACGTTGTTTGGCGGTTCTATTTCGCTGGCACGAAGTGGCTGAGAAATCTGCTACATGCTTTAGCTTTTATAGAACTTTTCGTTTTTATGAGTCTTGCGTGCCTCTATTTCCTCCCTTATTTGGAATTCGTCAAGTATGCGCCCGAAATTTATTTGTGTCTTTCTCCGAGAATAAAGGCGCTGATACCTTATGTTTGCAAATTCGCTGCTTCCCCTCTCCCACCACCCCACAACCACCATCCGCTCTAACGGCTTAGCGTTATTTCCTTTCTTATCAGCATTTTCGTCCAATTTTTGGAAAACTAGGATGAGAAAGAAAATGTGGCTCAGACATTTATTTTCGTCCCGGTTATTTTTTTTTGTTGTTGTATCCCGGACCGTATGGGCTCTGATATGCGGGATGAATTTTCTAGTCGAATTGTCGACAGATAAGCGAACAATCTTGTGGTTTTGTTTTCGGGCTTCTCTAAGATTACCACTCTATATGCCACGTCATATTATTTTCTTTTTTTTTTTTCTTTTATTATTTAATGTGTTTTGACTGTTTTGCTTGCGCTCACGCTGGGAGAAAAAACATATGTATTATGACTGCCAGTAATAAAATTTGAAAGCATATTTTTGCTCGGTTTGATGACTGAGATTTGTCGCCAAATCCTCTTTTCTTATCTTGTTGGCCTTACCATAAGATTTAAGTATTTTCTCGTTCCTGGGGAAATTAATGCGACTCGACGTTTTAAATAGAAAGCTGCGCATGTTTTAGCTTAAGCGAGGGTTTCATGTCAATAGACAAATTCAAAGTAGCTGGATATGTTTTGTTAAATGGGGTGGTATTGGCATTTGTTCTTTGTTTCCGGGATTTTAGTTTACAAATGGCATTAATTAATTTGTCGAGCAATTTGGTTCCTGTTATCTTTTTTTGTCTCATCCTAGCTTTTTGGTCGAGCGCGTAGATACGCACGTAATTGTCTATTCGGATTGAAATTACTGGCGCATGTTGTCAGTAATTAGGCGATGCAAAACAATTACTTCACATTCTACTAAACCGTGTTGGTGGAAAGACTGGAAGTTTTTTTTCTGGCCTTTTTTAGGCAATCCTTTTGAGTGTAGGCTTTGTTTTGGATGTTTTTGGATATCTAGCTTTTTTCTTGGGAGTCGAATTTTTTTTTTTGGAATCAAACCCATCAGAAGCCAGCATCTGACAAAGACGTTCCCTCTTGAAAATGCTTGAAAATGGGGATCAGGGTGCGGTGGTTTAAATTGGCAGAGCTTGAATGGGTTTGTTGGTTGTTTACATGTCGACTGCCAATATCTAGACTTAGGTACCACGAGTGGAGTGGTAATGTGGGCACGCACAATTTGTACCTTAATTAGTTATATTGCTCGCTAAATTGGTATTTGAACTTGTTAAGCAAAAACAACTTCCTTTTTTTACGATCTTTCCAGACTTTTTTGTTTTTGACGATTCAGCAGCAAATGTTATAAAATTAGTTGCAGAGACCAGCAAAAGGTCTCTACAGTGTTCTCTACAAGGTCTCTACTCGGTTTATCTCTGGTAAAATCGAACGTTTATATTATCGAATGTTTACATAATCGAATCGAATTAAATAGAATTAGTCGAATGCTTACATAATAAAATCGCTGAACCGGAACAGTGAAGATGAGCGAGATTATATTCACCTTGACCGTTCCGGTTTGGCTATTTTCCTTGTGTACACCTCGTCATTTTGTGTTTTTCTTGCTCATTTTATCATTAATTAATTATTAATTATTAAGACAGATGAGTATTATACACCTTACCAAGAATGTAAAGTGAATTATGAATTTGAAAAATAGAAATTTTGATTTGGTTAAATACATTTATCATGGTTAGCTATCAGTCACTGAGTTATACACTGTGTACTTTATATACTGTGTAATTTGTTCATGCAGCACCCATTGATATAATGAAAAATTCTTAGACCACGGTGGTTGAATTAATGTCTGGGCAAACCCAATTTTTTGTTGACTTTGAATGAATACAGTCACAAGGTTGACAACCTATACCTTGCTAAACGATTAGTTATGAACGTTTTTGCATGAGTGGAAGTATACAATTTAATTGAAATTTCAGGCTTGATGAATTTCTTTTTAATTGGGTATCGCAAGTTTCCTTTTGATATAATTTCTTTCATCGTAAATAATCAATAAACGCTGTTGGCGCAATAATATCATGAGAACGGCGGAACTGGCTTTCACCGTCAAATCTCTTTAATTTTATTCCGTCTCCTGTATTGGTAATACCCGAAACGGTGATCCTGCTTTGACAATCACCACGCTTTCGTTATTACGTTAAGTGCTAAGAAACGTTAGGTTGAGAGATTCTGCTGGTTGCAATACCGTGTTTTCTAACTAATTTTTGTTTCGCCTTAGTTGCTCAGTAAGTGCCTCTAATGCAATTTATTTTCAAGGGATTGGCAAAATATAGATTATTTGGCTGAATTTCGATTCTACCAGATAGCTTCTTGATCAGTGTTAGAGCATTCGCCATGTGTGCGGTGATCTTAGGTTCGATTCCCGGCTCGGGCTTTCATTATTGGATTCCGAGGCACTGGTGAAAACGTGTTCATTCTTAATTGCTCAAGCGATTAGAGGGTGACAGAATTATACTATTGTGATATTCACTTCAGTGAGGACGATCATTAATTGTCAATAAAATAAAATTTAATTAAATATGCATTATTGTGTGAGGTGATAGGATTCTTACTTCGAAAATCGCTCATCCATATGGAAATCAGCTGGTAGAAGTCTTCTGTGTAGCTTGAAGTCGCCAAAGACATATTGCTAAGACTGCTAATAGTCTTTCTTCCACTACCATCTTGCAAGGCAAACACCTGTCAACAGTCGAAAACCAAAGAATGTCTTAATTGAATCTCCTTTGGAATCATGTTGGTATTTTAATTGGGGGCTTTGGTGACATTCTCGATTGATCCATGTTTTCTACACATGTGACAATAATGCCAATATACGGGATTCGTAAGGTACTTTTTAGATTCGAATGGATTTAACGAAAAAGGAAAATGTTCCGATTTCAAACCCTGATTGAATGCTCCGCTCCACTCTTGTCATTAATCCTCGGAGTACCTTTTTTATCACCAGCTCTAGTCGGTTCGATTATGTCATTGCTTTATCGGCGACCCATTTTTTTCTATCTTTCCGCCCGGCTTTGATGACGCAACCAACACGATGCCGATTATTAATGAACGGATTTGTTTTCCGGCGCGTCCTACCGAGGATTACCTTTTTTCTGCGCGTGTGTAGCTACGTATGACGTGGCAGCTACAGTGGTTGGACAAAAGAATGGAAACAGCTCTATAAGGTGCAGTACCAGATCTGTTTTCATTATTTTTTCCAA
>JAUJYS010001543.1:0-17077 GCA_033995665.1 Melogona broelemanni | reverse complement strand
GCGCTACGGTGATTTAAAAAAAAAAAAAAAAAAAAAAAATTATTTAAATTCACGGCATTAGAGTAATTAGATTCACCAGTTTAAGTATTAAAAAAGCACGGAAGAGTCCTGTACATAAAAAGGTTTGTGACATATGTAAAAGAACAAACTATTAACATATTATGCCATTTAATTAAAAACCAAAGAGTAAAGCCATTAGCTTTATCATTTCAATAATTAAAAATGGTAAAATTCACTCCTGTTGAGATAAATACAGACAGATCGGAAAATTTACCAATAGAAAAAGGGAAACAACAATTGCATTTATCATGGGGAAAATATCTTTTGACATTTTTTCATACTGTTACTGATGAATTTAACGGCCCTACTATCAAACTTAAATAAATGTTTTAATACAGGTATTTTTATTGTTTTTTCGACATTTTCCGCGACATTTTTTAAACATTTATTTCGACGTGGTCCCGAACTTACAATTTAACAACGCTGTATATTTTCAAAGATTACTTTACTAACCTGCAGATGCCGGGGAAATAACTTGATAGGCGACCGACGCGCCACCTGCACTCTCGCCGAATATTAACACCTTAGTTGGATCGCCACCGAAAGAGGCAATGTTATCCTGAACCCATTTCAGTCCTAACGACTGATCCAACAGACCGTAATTACCATTGGACTCTGAATCACCAGTGCTGAAGAAACCTATTTGGATATGGTAATTAAATGATGTCAGGATACAGCTTCTTCAAGCCACATGAATTATCAATAAACAAAAAGCATTCACGACTTGCCAAATGGTCCCAATCGATAACCAATCGTAGCTACGACCACATCTTTGTCCATAAATCGTTGCGTTCCCCAGCCAGCTGGACTGCCTTGTTGGAATCCTCCACCGTGGATATAAACCATGACAGGTAGGACTGGACTCGTTGAATTGGTTGGCAACTAGTCGAATATAAGCCACACTTATTACTTTATCCAGCATTGTATTTTTTATTTATCTATTTATTTATTTATGTTTTTGTAATTATTAATTTTACTAATTTAAAAATCATCTAAAAACAATTATAATGTTTTTTGATAATAACTCGATTGACACAAAATAAGATTTGATTAAAATAATTTAATGCTGATTGTTACCTGTGGTGTATTGACGTATACGAACAAGCAGTCTTCCGATCCACCACCCAGTTGATAGCACTGTGGGCCATCCACGGTTCCATCTAAAATTCCAGTCCAGGGATCTGCCGGTTCTGGTGGCTAATGTGAGAAAACCTTTGATGAAAATCCGGAAAATCAAATATTCATGATGAAAATCCGGAAAATCAAATATTCATGATGAAAATCCGGAAAATCAAATATTCATGATAAAACTACTCCTACTTGAGCGCCCAGAAACACATAAATACCAAAATGGTGTCTACAATTACTTTTATATGCTGATTTCAACTGGAAAAGGTGCTTGAACGCAATTATTAATTGAAATTGTAATAGGTCATCAAAAGGAAGATGTATTTATTACTTTCTCAATGGAGAATGTCTTTAAAATAAAGCGAACAAAAATACGTATACAAAACATTATTCCTTTAATATAATTAGACTATTATAATTGCACAGTAACGCAGAAATGTGCTGGAATGAGTTTAATATTTTGACCTCCTCAATTCTAGTGTAAAAGAGCTCGAGCTCAAAACGCTGAATCTTACCTGAAATCTCAAGTCATTTATGGGTGGTTTGGCGAACGGAATTGCTCGAAACGAATAATAAGTTCTTCCCAAAGCAGATACTTCATTTGTTCCTTCCACCTGACCTTGTGCTAGTGTCGCGATGGGATTATCAGCCTCGACGCCATTTTTACTGCTAACTATTGCTAGCGACACGAGTGCTAGAATTAGTGAGAGTCGTAATACACCCATTTTACGAATCAGACAGATGCTACATGGACAATACGCGAAAATGAACAATGAATCACTTTACTCTCCTCATTTTGGTAGGAATCTGTATTATTTTTATCGGTACGTTATCAGATCGACGTACGGCCAAGTGTTCACAAGCGTTTGTATTATCGAAGTCATTTTTGAGTAGTTTTGAACAAAGATAGTGCACCCTTTAGAAAAAGTGTTTTGCCCAATACAGATAGATACAGTATATCAGTGTTTCCCAAATTTTTTTGGCTCGCGAAGCCCTTTTTAGAACCCGTTTCCATGGCGGGCCCCTAAAAGGCTATCAATTTTAATGGCGGAGCCCCATTTAATACAACTTTATGGCGTTCGGATACCAGTTAATGATGTCCAGGAGTGGCCACGAACACCCTGGGAAATGTGAAAATGCGGAGCGCAGTTTGGGAAAGGAGGAGCACAGTTTGGGAAACGAGGACTTGGAATCGCTTTCAAATGACCATTAATTTAAGATTATTAAGTAAAGATGATTATTTTAACAATGATATTAAGATATCGTTAAAATCAGTGAACAAGGATTATTTATGACCCATACTTTATTAACCACAATATTGATATTTCCATTCACAATACTTGATAGTTAAGTTTACGACCACATCAATTCATCGTAACGAAAATTTCTTCAAAGCAGAACGCGCAGTGTTCGATATGGGTAATTAAGTTTTAGCCATATACAATTCCTGGAACAACGGTCTCCCAAAAGTTCATCCGTTCAGTCTGGTAGCCCTGTTCCATGGTGATCGAATCCGTAAAAAATTTCAAATACAATAAATCTTGTTGAGAAGGAGTTGGTTCCCAAATGATGTCACCACTTGGGGTAGGATTACTGAAATAAAAAATGGCGTCATTACAATAAATTTGACTTTTCCCTGAAACGGGTCATTTGATTTGAGCTAGATGTGTTTTTTTTTTAAATAAATGTGTAGCAAACTTACAGGTATGTGGCAAAGTTTGTCCACATTGAAACCATCGCATCTGATATGTATTGGTCCTGGACAGTGAACGTGTTTAAATTGAATAGGTAATAGAGTTCGTCACCATGGCTGATCTCTGAGAAAGAAAAAATAACACCTTAATTGTATTTCATTGTCAATCAGCAGTGTTGAGTAGGAACTGAATGGAAAAGTTCTGTTTTTAAGGAACTGACTCCTTTTTTGAGGAACTTAATAACGCCTATAGGTTCATTTCAATTTTTGTAGGAACTGGACCGGGAACTGGTTCCTTTTTTCATCGGATTAACGAGATCTGGAACCGGTTCCTTTTGAAATGGACGAACCCAACACTGTTTACAACAACCATAATATTTACACATGTTTGTATGGTGGGTAAATATTGAAAGGTAAAAAAAATGGCGAATGGTTTCTCCTATGTTTTAGATGAATATTATAACATTTTAGATTCACTCACCAGGTTCGCCAGTGTAATGGTTGCCGCTTCCGCTTCCGGCATAGTCAAAAGCGTAAAGGTACGTTGGAACACCTGCGGCAGCATAGTATCTGACGGTTTGATCGTGTGCCGCTTTGAAGAAAGGATCCGAATTTAACTGCAATATAAAAAAACATGTATTTTTTATTGAGAAAATCAGAGTTTCTTGCACTAACTCTTAGTTTTATAAATGGTAAATAATAATGATAATTATTTGCAATATTTAGAGTAACAAATAATAAATTTGTTATATTTGGATTAACAAATAATTATGTAACTCCCACACTTACATCGATAGATGCCCTTGCCACTTGGCTGCTATTGGTGATGTCGATCTTGTCGTAGTATTCTGCTTTCACCGCATAGGACACGTTAAGTAAATTCCGATCGTACTTGGTGAGGTTGTGTATCAGGTTTGGCAAAATGTTGTTGTAAAAATTATCATCAATAACTTGATAATCTTGAGTGTCCACTGTTTAAAATTAACATTACACTATTTGGTTATTCGGTTAAAAAAAGTTAAAAAACTTTAAATGAATGGCCTCCTTGTGCACAAGAAGTGTGCCTTAGCCGTCTGCAAATACTCAATTTCCAAAATAAACATGGAATTAAAAAGGATTTCTTACTGCCGTAGGTTATGTCGCCTTCGTCTTTGTTGCAGCCGGAAATCACAGGAACTTTATTGAAGGTGCCATCGGCAAGAATCTTGAGCGGCGCCTCGGTTATAAATTTACCCGTTTCGACAGTTTCCACCACGGGACCGAAAATGTATGCCAACAAACTGTAACCCTTCAAAGAGAAAATCTCAATATGCAATCTCAATCGGTGATAATGTTTATACATTATACAACACATACAACAATATACATTATAAAATAAAAAATTGCACCATTTAATCGATTAAGATTCAAAATTAATTTTTCAAAAATTGTAATTACATTCAAGTTTTCAGTGGCTCGCACGAGTTCATCGGCAGTCTTTCCTTTTACACATTCCACCAGAACCTGCGTATTCAGCGTGGGGCAATCGAGTTGGCCGGCAAATAGCTGAGCCATCCTGAGAGGGTCTTTCTGGAATCCCCATGGACACAAGGTGGCGCCACTTTCAGAAATGGCAGAACGGAAGAGTCCTGCAGATGCCGGGGAAATGACTTGGTAGGCGACCGAAGCGCCACCTGCACTCTCGCCGAATATCAACACCTTCGTTGGATCGCCACCGAAAGAAGCGATGTTATCCTGAATCCACTTCAGTCCTAGCGACTGATCCAACAGACCATAGTTGCCGTCGGCCTCCGAATCCCCAGTGCTGAAGAATCCTATTTTTTCCACGAAAAGCAAATGATTAGAAATTCCAAATTTCTCCTCTTTTCATCGATAAAGACTAATAAACACCACTTGCCAAAAGGTCCCAGTCGATAAGCCAGCAAAGCCACGACAACGTCTTTGTCCATGAACCGCTGAGTTCCCAGACCACGTGGGCTACCTGCATTGAATCCTCCTCCGTGGATGAAGACCAAGACAGGTAACACTGGGCTCGTCGCATTTGTTGGTAACTAGTAGGACGTAGCAAAGCCAACTTTAAATATTTTTTATCAATTGCGAAAATTTCGATTGTTCGACGCAATTGTGTGCAGAAATGACCATAGTTCAGCATAACTTTGGCACAAAATTGGGCATTAATAAAATCAATATTTACCTGTGGTGTATTCACGTAGACAAACAAGCAATCTTCTGAACCACCACCCTGCTGATAACACTGTTCACCGTCGACAGTTCCATCTAAAATTCCTGTCCAGGGATCTGCAGGTTCAGGAGGCTAACATGAACGTATACCAAAAAATATATTTTTAATTTGCTATTTTCCATCCATTTTTAATTTTCGTCATACTTATATATTAGACAGGACTGCTCATAAAATAACAGCCCCTACATATTTAGTCATATTTTCTAAAATATTTTGCCAATTAGTTTCAAATTTTGCATACGGCGACCCAGTATAATGCATGTTTGAATTCCGAAAGACAAATGGTCTTGCATTATGGTTACGTCCCAATATCGTCTGGTGAATATGAATAATGCGAAAATAGAGTGGTTCAAAATGGTGTTTCAACAACAAAAAAAAAACCCGTTGCGCTTTAAATATGGTGTGCGAAAGAAACAATTACGATGCTAAACAGTTTATAAAACAGCAAACTTAAAATATACTTTGAAAAAGATCGAACATTCTTATTCTGTTTTTTTTTTATGAGCAACCCTGTATATTCGTCATACTGCAATAATTCAAAGAAGCAATTATTCCATATTAGGCGTATTTTATTCTAAATTGTATGAGTAGGAAAAATATGAAAATTGTATTTAGAGGTCAATACATTCATTGCAATGTAATATGATGTAAAATGATAATAAGTAAAATGACGTTCATTTGCACAGTAATACAAGGCGTTCTAATTTAAGAACCTTCCCCAAAACTAATACAGCAATCTTAAATTGATCCTCGTTGCATTTCCGTGTGAAAGGCGCTCGATCGCAAACCAGTAAATCTTACCTTAAATCTCAATTCGTCTATGGGCGGTTTCCCGTAAGGAATTGCTCGAAAGGAATAATAGGTTCTTCCCAAAGCTGATACTTCATTTGTTCCTTCCACCTGACCCTGTGTTACAGTCGCGATGGGATTGTCAGCCTCCACGCCATTTTTACTGCTAACTATTGCTAGCGACACGAGTGCTAGAATTATCGAGAGTCGAAAGACACCCATTTTACAAGCTCCACCGCAGAACAACAGTAAAACGAATGAGCAACAGTTTCTCTTTCCATCCTCAATTTAGGTGAAGTTATCGACATTTTATCAGATTATGGAAGTCAAGTGGTTTAATGTCTACGTGAGCGTACTCTGGAATTGCTTGCAGAGTGATTTTCCACTACAATAGTGCGTCTCTTGTGCCATAAAACCCAGGTATGGCATTGCACAGATTTTAAACGAGTTTTAATATGCTTTTAAACGCTAAAAATAACCCACATGTTTGAAGAAATCAATCAATGCCTGATAAGTTCCGTTGTTGTTAGTAAAATCATAATGGTATTATAATGTTCATCACTTAATAAGTAGGAAATCCGGAATTGAAAGTTGTCAAAAATCGCGACTCGTAACTCAATCGGTATTTGCGACCGACTGTGATAGCGATTAGCGAAAACAATTTTTAACAAAACGTGTACATGTACTAGTATGTTGATCTCAACATTTAAATTTAGATTCAAGATCGTAAAATAGGTTAGGCCTGCTCAAGTGATAAAACAATAAATACAATCTAATAACAAAAATAGGCTAAGTTACACGTTCAAGACATGAGCGGCCTGAAAATACGGTGTCAAGTAGGGTGCGTAGCGAAACTGACTTACCTAACCAAAAACATAACATGAAGTGACTAATCAGGTGATATTGACTTTCGCTACGCGCCCCACTCGACACCGTATTTTCAGGTCGCTCATGTCTTGAACGTGTAACTTAGCTCAAAAATATACTTAAAAGTGTCGTACTATCGGACTTTAAATCACTGATTTTATTTACGTTTAATCAGTTTTTCTCAATTAACGGTTCTAACGTTGGGTACCATTTTACAGATATTCAATTCATTTTATTTACTCAATTAATATTTATTAAATCACAAATGCTTTCTTCAAAACAATTTCCCACCAAATCTGGTAATTTATTAGCGAGGAAGGTCAATACTCAGAGCGCAACACAGATAAACATGGCTACTGACATGATAATGAGGAAATGGGAAACATGTACAAAATTTCCACTGTCACCCGGAGCAGTTGTTGTGGTCTTGATGGTAGTTGTTGTGTCATCGATAGGTAGGTCTGTAGTTATGGTAGTAGTAGTTGTATCATCGATAGGTAGGTCTGTAGTTATGGTAGTACTCGATTTACATATGATGCCATCCGTGATTATTGGGATGTCCGAATCGGAGGGTGACTTGGAGGGGGCTACCAATCCCATAATTTCCGGCACTTCAATGTTCCAAAACTCCATGTAATCTTCTCGATATCCATCCTGCATCTCGCAAGCGTCATTTATAATTAGATAGTTGTTGTTGTCCGCTGTTTTTTGTTGCCAAGATCCGCTTGGTGTAGGATTGCTAGTGAAAAGACGATCATGTTGATATATTCAAGAACCATGCAGTTAAGCTAAAAAATAGTCATTTAAATAGAAGTCGTACTTACAGATAGTACGTAAAGTTGATCCACATATCGATTAAAGCGTCGCTTATCGCTAGATCTTGGTCATTCAGTTTAACACCAGTGTCCCACAGATAAGAAAGCTCGTCGCTATGAGAAACCTCTGAAAATGTGGAAACATTATTATAACGTTTCATTGCCAATAGTGGCTGGACAGTTCAACATACCACTGGTTATTTTTTTTTTATTTATATCAACGATCTTTATATTAAGTTATCTAACATATGATCTATAGATTAAATGGTCTTGAAGGTTTCAATTGTTACATTTAAAAAATCTGATAGGTAGTTGGTCAGGCAAAGGTGAAACAAAATAATAGCTAACTAGAGTAAAATAACACTTTTGGTCTAATCAACATTGCATGATACTGTAATATTAAAATAATTATTATAAAAACAACTTACCGCCTTCGCCAGTATAGTTGTTTCTGCTTCCACTGCCTACATAGCTAAAAACATAAGCGTACACAGGCACTCCTTGGTCGGCTATGAAATGAATTGTTTGATCATTGATGGCTGTAAAAACGGCGTCTGTGTTGAACTGCAAATGTAATTGAATATTATTTGACATTGTCATTTTTTTCAAAATATTATTTGATTCACGGTATCATAAATTTGGCGCTTATAGTGGTGGTCCCGAGTTCAATTCCCGGCCCAGGCTCTCGTTTATTCGATCCTGGGGTACTGGAGAAAATGTGTCCCTCACATATTGCCCAAGCAACAAAAAGGGTGCAGAATCTCCTGCAGTAATATTCACAAAGAGAGGAATTTCTCCGCAAAAAAAAATAGCTTTAACATATTCGAAATAATTGTGGCTTCATTTGATCGTTAGCCGAAGATATTAATTGAAGAACTAAGTTATTATTATGTAAGCAAAAAACACACTTACGTCAATAGAAGCTCGTGCCACCTGAGTAGCATTGTTGGTGTCAATTTTATCGTAATAATTCTCTTTTATCCCATAGGATACGCCGATTAAATTGCTATCGTACTTGAAGTAGGCATACAAAATGATCGGCAGTGTGCAATTGAAGAATTCTTCGTCGATATCGTCGTAAAGAAATCGGATCACTGGAAATCAGAACAAAAATACAGATCTGTATACTATATGTCATGTTAAGAACAACACAAAATAAACCGTGCTTGACTTTTTTTAAGAAACGAACTTTTGTAGCTTATTTCGCCGTCTTCCTTATTCGTTCCTGAGATGACGGGTACTTTGTTAAATTTTCCTTGCGCAAACAGGTTGAGCGGGTAGTCGGGTAGGAACGCTGCGGCATCACTAGTTTCCACAGAAGGGAGGAACGGAAGAACCAAAAAGTTGTAAGTCTACGAAAATAAAAAGACAGGAATTATAGTCATTTTGTAAAGTAAGGTTTCAAACAAATTGTAGCAAAACTTAATTTAACATTTTAACAGGTTATGAAACGCGTATGCTTGATTTATCAACTACACCAAAGTGCTTACGTTTGCTATTTAAATCGCATTTCCATTTTTCCCCAAAGAACAAAGAACAAAGTTGAGCAAAAAATAATATACCTGTACAAGTGTACACCCAAACTAGTTGGCATTTTAAACCTGAATTATGCACGTGTCATAAAAGTAAGTCATAAAACTTCGCTCCATGTATTTGCATAAATGGAGATAAAAGGTTAGAAACTATACTCTATTATATAAAGTGTTCTTAGGAGCCGTGTGGATGAAACTTATAGAAATAAAGGATCCTTGACCAGGGATGGAAACGGCAACAGATGTAGACTTGCACTTTTATAATAAAAGTGCAAGTCTACATCTGTTGCCGTTTATCGTAAGGATCCTTTATTTCTATATACTCTATTATTTTTTATTTTTTTTAATAAATCACCGTTGAGCTAATCGCTACAGGATTACCACTACAGGATTACAGGATTACTGTCGCTATGGCGATATGTGAGGGGCATGAAAGAGAAGAGGAATGGCAGCTCCCCTTCCCTTTCATGCCCCTCGTGGGAAGGGGAATGGCAGCCAGGCTGCAGCATCCACCCCTAAGCTCTGATCTACCTAATGGTAGCTCAGGGGTGATACGATCATACGAGTACTGCGGCTCGTCGAATAAACGAGAGCATCTGAATGGAATCGAACCCGGGACCGTCCGCACCGCAGTCGGAATGGACTAGACGGCCGCACAATGTATAAATTAAATGATAATAAAAATATTAAATGCAGTTGAATAAGTTGGCATAAAGAGGGCGCTACAATCATCAACACATATGGGTAATTCGAAGAATATGGGCATTGTATTGGTACACTGTATTTAAAATTATATAAATACGGTATATCCTCCATTCGATCTAATACAACATGAACCTTACATGCATCCTTATGGCCGCATCAGTCAAATGTTTTACATCTACATCTCTCAAGCAATCAACAAGCTGTTGGCTGTCGTTGGTCGGACAGTTAAGCAAGTCGCCCAATTGATTGGCAGATTTGCGTGGATTTCTTTGCATACCCCACAGACTGAGGGACGAACCACTCTCGGCAATTGCGGCTCGATACAGACCTAAGATAAGGATCATAGCATCCTTATAATGTTATAGAAATTCGGTTGTACATCGTGAGTCATAAGTATGCGAACCCCTTCTTCCGTAGCTACATAACTCAGCTAAACATGACCGGATTGTTAAGATATTTGTCACAAACATATTACAGTATGAACGGTTTTCAAAGTTTTTAAAATTCAAATATCCCGCTACGGATTTTGCATTTTAGAGGTGGCGCTGCGTTAGAGCACCTGGCGCGCACTGCATCGTCTGCTATCTGCTGTAATCAATGGTGGTCAATCAAAGAAAGACAAAATTGCGATCAAATTTCTACGGCAAAATAAAAATTATGGTACAAAAAGACTGCTCAAAATAAATCAACGGTTCGCATATATGACTCACGGTGTACATCTTTTAAAATTTTATTGGCTTGTATCGCCGAGAGGAATTTTTTTCTTACCCGCTGAGGCTGGCGAAACCACTTGATACATGACGGAGGAGGAACCCGCGCTTTCTCCATTGATGGTCACCTGGTCAGGATCGCCACCGAATGCGGCGATGTTCTTTTGAACCCACTTGAGGGCCAACACCTACGATACGCAACGTATCTTAAAATTAGTGAACATGCACTGAAAATAAAAGCTATTATATTTACTTTGAAATTCAACCAAGTGCATAAAATAAATTATAAATTAGTGAAATAAAGTTCGGTAGAAAAACACTTTTAATAATTTGTGACGCTATTTATTGAAACATTGCCGTCAATTCTACGATACTTCTGGATCGTTTTCGATATTTTCGAAACTCCTGCAGATAAATATTTTTAATGTAATTGTAGATGATTAAAACAACATGTTCAAATGTAACATTTTTGGGCTAATGTCCAATTTGCCCTATCGAGCGACCTGAAAATACGGTATCGAGTGGGGCGCGTATCGAAAGTCAGTCTCACCTGATTACGTTGTTGAGTTCTTAGGAGCTGATATCCTACTCTACATACTCACCTGATTAGTCACATCATGTTATATTTTTCGTTAGGCAAGTCAGTTTCCCTACGCTTCCCAGTCGATACCGTATTTTCTGGTCGATCATTAGGGTAAATTGGACATTTACCCATTTTTGATAATACATAAAGAAGTTGAGGTAAAATAAAATACACTCTAAATGAAATATTCAAACTTTAAATGACCACGAAATGACCCGAGCTGTATTTCATAGTACTGTTTAGTATAAGCATTTCAATATTTTTTTAAGAATAAGAATTTCAGTATATTTTATTCAAGGATCTCTTAGTATTTTTTACTATTATTATTTTAGTATTTTTTTTTTATATTTTCCGAGCAGCTGCTCGATCCGAATAATCAGAACCGATCCAGACAATGTCAATATTGCTATCGTGCTTAGCCATACCTGATCCAACAGTCCCCAATTTCCTGACGCGGCTTCGTCGTCAGTACTAAAAAAACCTAAAAGAAAAATATAATATGAATAAATCTTTAAAAAATAATCTACTTATTTTTAGCACCCTATTACAGCAAGATTTACCCAATGCTCCAAGCCTGTAATTAAAGTTGACCAACACCACGTCTTTATCCATGAAACGTTCGGGTCCATAACCGTTCGTTGATCCGAGAATGAATCCTCCCCCGTAGATGAAGACGAGAACAGGAAGGGGTTCACCATTTTCTCCTCCAGTCAGCTTTAAAAAAAATTGAATAATGTTTTTGATTTCACAAATAATGGACATGAAATGATATGCAAACAATATGAAACAATTGTAATTTAATTTGCCATACCGAAGGTGTGAACACATTTATTATCAAGCAGTCTTCCTCTCCCATGACCAGAATACCAGCTGCTTGGATGCACCACATTGTATCCTTCTTTGAGGCGTCAAACGTGCCGGTCCAATTACTTGCTTCAACCGGAGCCTGCACGCAAAATTGAAATATTAATCTGAAGCACACTGTGTTGAACGGAACGGAAAAGCTCTATTCCTAATAATTGGCTCTTTTTTTTAGACAGAAAAATAACGGCCAGCGCGCTAGGAGAGAAACAAGGATTTCTCCGAAACTATACACTTTTTTTTAGGAACATAGGAACGCCTAGGTTAATTTTAATTTTTGAGGAACTGGAACGGGAACTGGTCCTTCTTTCTAAGGAACTGGAACGGGAAGTGGTTCTTTTTTTTTTTGAGGAACTCGAATGGGGGTTCTTTCCTGTGTAAAGTGTTCTTTTTGCCAGAAATTCTTGGTTCCTTTTTTTTGAAGAGCTTAGGAATGCCAAGGTACCTTTTCTTTCCGAAGGAACTGGAACGCGAACAGGTTCCTTTTTTTTTAATAATCGGAACGGGGGTTCCTTTTCTGTGTTCATTATGTCATAAGTTTAAATTATCTAAGAGTACAATTTTTCGAAGTGTATCGACCGCCGATCAATTTTCAGCATCAAATATAACTTGCTAAATATTTTGATCTGTGTCCGCAAATCGGCATATGTCTTTTATCCCGTTTGTTCCCGCGAATGTCCGTTTGACGTAACCGGTAACCATGAACGTAATGAAACAAAATTGTGAACCACTCGGCATTTTTTCATGTATAGTACAATTACAATTTGTACCCGCGAGCAGCCCCGGGCGGGGGGCCTATGGCGGGGGTGTAAAGTACAAGTTGAAGTTCAGTTCAAGTTTAAAAGCAGCTATTAAATCAGCAGTAATGTCGCGAAAGTACAAGCACAGTAAAGTTTTAAAATGAGTTGGGCGATTGGCTATCATTTAAACTCCTGTATTGGAGTGGTTGGGCGGTTGTTGACCTACCTTGAACCGAAGGTCACCAAGTGGCGGCGCCGCATATGGGATCCCGCGAAACGTGTAGAACTGTCGACCATTTGTGGAATTTGCTACATTTCCTTGAACAAAACCCTGGCTCACTTCAACAACGAGGTCATCGTAGTCAATAAAATTTCCGGCCACCAATGCCAAAATGCATAGAAAACTTAAAATAACTAAGCTGGAACCTAAAGGCTTCATTATTGCCGGTTATGTCATTTACTGACACAAAAATTATGCACAACGTACGTTAGTGGTCTAAAAAAAATGGATGACCATCCTTCTTATTTAAAAAGGCCAATCTCATCTCTAAAGTGTGTGTCACATGACATTTTCTGATTTGGATTTGATTGGCGTTTAAGTTTGTACGTGTTTGATGGACAGGTTTTAATCATCGACACTCGAAACCTTTGTCTGGAGAACGGGCAAAAAATAAAGCATTCCAATGTTTATCGGAAGACGTGCGTTTGGTTTGGATTTTGGTTTAAAAGCACCTGAATACGACCTTCAACCTAAGGTTTGATACAGATGACGATAAGATATTCTTAGCGTACGAAAGGCACCGCTGCTTTATGTGTTTCAGACACATTTGATTCTTGCTCAGTTACAGCTCATGCGCAGTTGTCAGAAACGGCGCACTATATGTGAATTAGTTGACGGCAGGTGTGATATACTGTAGGCCGCGTCGCAGAAAACATTTGCCCAATCGAATAGAAGAACTCAAGTACTGATATAATTCATTTTTCGTTTGATCGCTCCAGATCTCGCTAACGCGTGGCTGCTTTACTACATGTTAACAGCATAAAACCACTTCAAATTTACTTGAAATACACATGTGTATTATGCAGAATAAAGGCATAAACGACTACAGGCAAGAATTGGAAAAACGTGTACCGTACAATGAATGCCAATAATATTAAACATTTTCTCTTGTGAGTGCTTTTCAATAAATGTTTCCTTAACGACAAACCGCATTAAAATATTAAATTACTTTATTATTACGCAAATATTATCTGACAAATTTCATTCACAATTTATTGAAAACAGCTTCCAAACAAAACAGACAATTTATTAGCGAGTTAGGCCGTTAGGAACGTTCAAAACGCATTACAAAGAACTATTGCTATTGACATGATAATGAGAAAATGGGAAGCATGTACGAAATTCCCACTGTCGCCCGGAGGAGTTGTTGTTGTGGCCTTGGTTGAAGTTGTGGGACTTGTGGGACTTGTAGGACTTATGGGACTTGCAGGACTTGTGGGATGGGTAGGACTTGTGGCATCAGTAGGTAAGCCTGTTATTTGGGTAGGACTCTGAGTAGTTGGTATACACAAAAAATCAGGGCTCGTGATCATCGGGATACTTTTCCCAGTGGCTGACTCCGAGGAGTCCATCAATCCCATAATTTCCGGCACGTCTGTATTCCAAAACGCCATAAGTTCGGTTCTATAACCAACTTGCATCTCGAAATCTTTCAGTATTATTAGGTAGTTGTTCTCGTCGATTGTCTTTGCTGTCCAAGATCCGCTTGGTGTAGGATTGCTATTGGTAAATTCGACAAAGTAAATATTAAAAAAAAATATTATTAGTTGAAGAACGTCTAAGACGTCGTCTAATTAAGATATTCTTAGTAGAATTAAGATAGACTTAATTCAAACAGATATAAGAACGTGACTCGGTATAGCGCCGAAATAAAGACGAACAAAGTCTGAAGAAATCTCTTTAACAAATTAATAATAAAAAACTTAAATAAATAATAAATTAAAATTAAAATAAATGCAGAGAGTTCGCCAGACACTGTTCGTCTTTAATTCGGCGCTGTACCGAAACACGCTCTAATAACTGTTTAAGATATTCTGTTCAGGATATTCTGTACCACTTTAACCGCTTGGGTAATTGTGGAGGGGTACATTTTCACCAGTATCCCAAATATTTCCGATTGCTAATAAAGCTTAAATAAATCAAGTACCAAATTTCACAGAAATAAACTTTAAAATTATCAGTTGACAAAAATTGAACAATTTCGTTGATCACTTACAGATGGTATGTAAAGTTGATCCACAAATCGATTAAAGTGTCACTCATTGCTTGATCCTCTTCATCCAAGACGAGCCCAGTATCAAACAGATAAGATATCTCATCGCCATGAGAAACCTCTACAAATATGGAAAAAAAAGACAATCAGATTTATTGACACAGTCAATAGTGAACAGTGTTGAATAGGAACGGAACGGAAAAGTTCCGTTCCATGAATTGGTTTCTTTTTTCAATGAACTTAGGAACGCTTAGGTTCATTCAAGTTTTTGAGGAACTAGAACGGAGACTTGTTTTTTTGAGGAACTGGAACGGGAATAATTTTTCTGCGTAAAGGGTTTCTTTTGTCACAACCTTCAATTTTCTAAAAGTATCATTTTCCAAAGTGTATTGACAGCGGAAAATTTTTGCAGTATCAAACAGCAATTGCTAAATATTTTGCTCTGTTGAAAGCAGTGTCAGCAAATCTACATTTGAAAGTCCGTGTCCGCAAATCTACATTTGTTCTGTAGATATGTTCCCGCAATTATTTTTTTTAAATATTTTTAATTGAAGGAACGAAAAAAATCCAGGTTTCTTTTGAAAAAGTACTTAGGAAAGCCTAGGTTATTTTTAATCTTTGAGGAACTGTAATGGGAACTGGTTCCATTTTTCATCGGAGGAACGGGAAGTGGAACTTGATAGTTCCACTATCAAGTGAAAGATACCCTTGACTTTGGCAACACTCTGCTTGTCTAAAATATGATGTCTAGATTAAATCGTCCTGATGGTTTCAAGTATTAAACTTGTAAATTATTGATTGTTCAGGCGCAAGCGCAAAACAACAAAATAAATAATTTCACCTAACAAGTTATTAAATTTATAACGTTATAAACATACCAATTTCACCGGAATAGTTGTGCCTGCTGGCACTGCCTGGATATCCAAATACATAAGCGTACACTGGCACTCCACCCTTCGCTAGTAAATTAATTGTTTGATCATTGATGGCTGTAAATATTGCGTCAGTATTGAACTGCAAATGTAATTGAATATCATTTTAAATTGTAAATATTTTCTAAATAATGTTTATAAAATAATATCGAAATTATCAATGCTATTGATAGGATGGAAATATACTATACAGTAATAGTAATAATTGTAATAATAGAATCTCCATTGCTTATCAATTGATGAAGAAAGCTCCAGATACAGTAATATTTCGTCAAAAATGAAATTTGGTGAAAAGTGCAGAGTATATGTTTTATACATCATTTATGTATTTTTCAAAATTATATATTTTTAATGTAGATTTTATGATATATATTTTTCAAATCAAAGTAATAATGTTATTAGTTTTATTCAGCGATGGAAACACAATGACCAGAGTACAACAGTAAAAGAGATATTGGCCATCTGCGAGATGACCGCTTCTAGCCAGCCAAACACAACACAAATATATAACTAAGAGTTTACGCATAAGATTAGGTAAACATTATTATGAACTTGATAAACACTTACGTCAATAGAAGCTCGTGCCACCTGTGAAGCATTGCTGATGTCAATTTTATCGTAATAATTCTCCTTTATCCCGTACGATACGTCGATTAAATTGCTATCGTACTTGAAGTAGGCGTATAAAAGTGCTGGCAGTGTGCAATTGAAGAACGTTTCGTCGATATCGTTGTAAGCAAATCGAACGACTGAAATTCATAATATGCACGTTTGTTATGTGGTTAGCAAATGAATGCGTGCCGCACTTTCATTATGTGAGATACCTACTTCCGTAGCTCAGGTCACCATCCTCCTTGTTAGACCCAGATATCACGGGTACTTTGTTAAATTTGCCGTTCTCAAGAAGCTTGATAGGGTATTCAGTCAGAAACAGTCCGGTTTCGTTATTTTCCACCACAGGGAGGAATGGAAAAACCAGGTAGTTGTAAGTCTAAAAATAAAACAAAAAATGAAAGTAACTAAACCGTAGAAGATGAAGGGTCCGTGACCAAGGATATAAACGGCAACAGTTGTAAACGATCTTAATATTTTAATAAGCGAGATACATGATAAAATAATTAAGGGTAAACAAAACTAGTGGTGTAGT
>JAUJYS010001542.1:0-17079 GCA_033995665.1 Melogona broelemanni | reverse complement strand
CCCTGCCCCTCACATATCTCCATAGAGACACGAGGGTGCAGTAATCCTATAATGCATTAATGATTTAAAATATATATATATATATATTACTGTTACATTTCATTTTAATTGCAATTCAATTATTATTATTATTAATATTATTATTATTATGTCAATTTAATTTCTATATCTTTTTTCAATTTAATTTAAATTATTTTTCAATTTATATTTCATTTTGCATTGTAATTGTACTTAAATTGAAAAATAATATAAATTTAATTACGTAATAGCTGTAACTAAAATAAAACATGATGCTAGCGCGTCGAACTCGTGCTCGTGATGTGGTGTTCAATTCCCGACTGAGATCTCCTAAATATCAGAAGCTCGATAAAAATCCCTATCTAGGTGTGAGGCCAAGGCTAGCCAAATTACCAGGTCGTCGCCTGGGGAAGGGGGGTGGTCTGGTGAAAAAAAAAATGATTCAGTTTCCGGAAACGTCTTGTGCCGGGAAGGGGCCGTCGGGAGGACGTACGCGGTGGACGAAGATTCCACGGACGTGGAGACTTCCTCTCCCATAGTCCACGGCGATGCTTGTCGAGCAGAACGACTTGAAGCATCCTCCCACGCACAAGTGAGAGAGTGGAAGTGGAAGTACGTCCCATGTTGGCGAAACAAGTGTCTCTTTAATAAACGCACGATTCATCGAGCACGCGTGTTTGAGCATAGAAGGTCAACAGTGTACGATGTGACTAGTTGCCGGCCGATAAAAAATGCGGGATGTTTACTCCTTGAGAAAGTGTATTGAGAGATCAGTGTCGGTGAGCTTGACGGGATCACGTCACCAATCTAAAGCGTCGACTTTTGTCAACTTTGACGCTTACCAATTTTTGACGCTTTTCATCACGGGGATCGCAAATGAACCTAGTGTGCAACGGATGCAATCTATTATTTTTTTGGGATTGTCTTAGCACAACATAATAATTTGACTGACTGAGCTCACTGTTACAGATTTAACCTTTTGACCCCTATGCCTTCCATTTTCTTATGTCAGCCAACTGAGCTTATGTTAATTTAAAACAGAAACAGTGATCATTTTTGTGCGCACTTCTCCGTTCAACTAACAAAACATCTTATCTCGTCTATGCCTTGAACAAATTTTTTTGTGCATTAGGTTTTTAAGGCTCATGTCTGTATAGTGTCGTTACTGCTTTTATATTCTACCGGTATCCTAAGTCGTCGTTGCTCTGCCATATTACTTTTGGGTTGGTTTTCAGTGCTGTAACGGTTGAAATGAAATAGTGCAGTAAAAAGCATTGACATATGCATTATTTAGGCAGATAAACTGATGATTTTTTTAAAACTTTATTGAACGCGATCCAAAATTTGGGAGGCGAGCAATTCTGCGCATTCATTCGCCAGCATACACGAAAGACAAATTAATGCGATATAAAGTCTACCATTGTATCGCGGGTGCCGAAAATTGTAACGTTTCTCTAGGTGTGAGATCGTGCCTGCGAATTAACGCGCCCCTCATAAATCTTCATTTTTTTAATACTTTTTTCCTGCTTCATGCAATCTGTCTACGTGATTTAAGGTACTGAACGGAGGGCGGGGAAACTTACGTGTGCCTGCCGTACGTAAGAAAAAAAATCCAATAACGAGTGCCTTACATGAAAGTGACTCGTATGTCCTACTCTGTGGGGAGAAAATGTGATCTAACAAAAAGTTGACCGAATACTTTCCTCTGTTACGTTAACCTGCAATGTTTAATAGGGGTAAGGTGTCGGTGGCAAAGTGGTTAGCGGGTTCACCTTCTACATAATAATCTTGATCGCGAGTTCAACTCCCGACCGATGCTTCTTGAATTTTACGGAATAGAGAATTTCGTACACACGCCTATCTTCGGACTGGAAGTAAATTGCAACTACAATTGCGTTTTCGTTTTCGTTTCTTTTTATATTCATCAGTTGCATTGAAATTGTAATGGCTAGCAATAACGGTTTCGGGGCATTCCTTTTTCTCCTTATCATTTGCATTGGAATTGTAATGGTTCGCAATAACGTTTTCGGGGAATATCTTTTACCCCTCATCATATGTGTTTGTAGCGATTCAGATTTTTAGGAATAGGAATTGTCAGGTCCAGTTCTCAGATCTCAAGACAGCATGATGACCACCACACATATTGCATCACCTCATCCGAAGTACGCCCGTAATACTTTACACATTTTTTTACGATCATAACGAAACACTTAATTGCCGTAGCAACCCGGCTAGGAGAAAACCAAATGAGCGCTCATAAATTAACAATTAGGATATTCGCGAATATTTTTTCTCCCTCTCTCCCCGTGAGAATGGGACGACCAGATTTGCACAATCGTTAACAAGCTTTTTTTTTCCAACAGCCCAGTGAATTGCCTGTCTAATGAAATACTAAATAGCGTTTTAAAACGGTATCCGCCTATTTGATTGAAGATTTTTATAGTGACTGGATGGCACTGGCTTAATGGGGGGTTCTGGCGAAAGATGGCGCTACTGTCTCGCATACTCCGGTAAGTAAATATTAATATTAACTAATTTTCAAAGGCATTTTTGGTCGAGGAAGAATTTGGTGGCATTGGTTGATTGCCTATTTTTCAAGCTTTGTTGAATCCTGATTGGTCATGACATTAATAGTAAATCTTGACTGGAAAAACAGGCTGTTGAAATTGGAATTTTGCAATTATTTCTTGTTCAATTTCGATAAGCTGAAATCAAAAATTTAAATGTCTAAAAAATAAAAAATGAAGTTAATAATTTTCTTAAATAATTTTATTTTTTAAATTTAAATTTAAATTTTAAAAAAATAAAAATTAAATTTGAATTTGGCGTCATAGTTAGAATCATAGGATATCATGAATAATCATAGTGATATATATATATATTTACATTGTACTTCTGCATTAATTTATTTACAGAAACTCAATATAAAAAACTATATTAGGGTATGTGATACACTTCGTACAGAAGTTAATGCTTTCGTGTGAAGGCGGCTCTGCATCTAACATCGTGACAAGCCTATATCGATTGCCAAACTCAAACAAGAGAAATGGCAACTTCTTGAGCATTTTAAGTAACCAAGTCACGTTGGATGAACTGTCCGCGCCGCAAAACTTCTTTTGACCGATGTAGAGGAACCGAAACATGCCTACTGTTTTTATCTGACATCTTAATTTAGGTACTGGTACGGTACTCATAATACAGGGCTACGTTTTTTATGTCATCACTTGGGGGCGTCACATTTAATATACAAACTGAATAGTAACAACCTTCGGGCGTTTTCTTGTCTTGTAGAAAAATACACTGTATGAAAATACAACAACTGTATTTTCATACAGTGTAAATGCTTCATGTACTGTACAGGGTGTGCAATAAAAAATGGAATCGATGGAAAGTGGAAATTAAATTCGAAAACGTTGCTAAAATTTAAAGAAATTTCGTATTCGCGTTGGCAATTTTTTTCTTATTTGAATTGCGAGCGTGCATGCGTGTAGCTATGTGACGTCATTTTTTTGACGTCGTTATTTTGCCATTCTAAAACGAGGTTCAATGAAGATCGCCACCATCTGTTTTTTGTGTAAAGCAAAATAATTTCATTGGTAAATACTTTGTTTGATAAATTGGATGTCGTATAAAAATATTCTGCGCAAAATTGATAAATCTGAACTTGATAATATTTTCAATATATAATTTGTTGAGCTATTTCATGGATTTGGTTTGCTGAGCCAACATAGCGAGCAGCTCTGCGAACATTTATTTTTTTATTGACTTTGCCTAATGGCGGTAGAAAATATTTCGTAACTGCCGGTATGTGGAAGTAAGTGGTGGTTATCAAAGATGCATATATGTGCGACTCCGATAGACACTAGCGCCACCTGGCTAACGTACATATTTTTACTTCATGTTTTTCATTTCTATTGGATTTAATGGTTTTGGTTTTCTTTAGTAAAATTGAATGTTCCACTTTGGAGCCTAAGTTAGTTACATCGTATTACTTCGTATTAACGAAATCGTGATGAAAAGGTGTTATGTGTGCAAGATTTTTTATCTACCATTTTGTTATTTATATAGCCCGGACGATAATTTATTTGGGAAACTTGTGCATAAACAGTTCTAATCAATCGCCATCAACATCGTATTCGGAGGAAGTTATCGATGCTTTTTGTAGCGTATTAACTGGCATCTTGGTTCGGCACACCAACACACGATTCATCAATAAATACTCTAGTTCGTTTTTGAATTAGCGATTTCAAGGCTCATTGTCCAATACAATTGGGTGGTGCCGTACTTTTCGGTTTCATTAATGGGATCGCCGGTTGTGGTTACGTAGGGTGGGAGCACTGAATCGGAATGCGCCAACCGCTTACTCGAAGAGCTTTGAAATTGTAAACCTATAATTAAACATCAATAGGAATGGATATTTTTAGGATTGGCCATTCCAAACGTCCAACCATTTTTCATCTTTAGTTTAAATTGTAAACGTAAGTCATTTGAGCAACACCATTTTCGAGCATCCAACAAAAATGATTTTTTGGCTCGAGACGATTTGAATTGAATGGTTGGCTAGAATTTGTTTTGTCACTATCGATATTTTGTTCGACTTTTTCTCGACGATGAGTGGGTGTAAAAATAATTGCTTAGTACAGAAATGAAAAAAAAAAATTGAAAACCATCTCGAACGTTCATAATCCCACCAACCAAAATTGGTAATTGTCCAGCAAATAACCAAACTTGTAAAAAAAAATTAGAAACCATTTTACCTGCCTGAGAAATTGACACCTTTTCCCAAGTTAGGTAGGAGTGGTTCTGTGGCGGGAGCCAAATCTTCTTAAGACCTCCATGTTCATCTAAACGAGACGTGCTGCTTTGAAAATTAGTTTGGTGGGCGTTTCACTAACAGTAGCGTTCACTCAAAATCCCCCTAAAGCAAACTTCCCTGCATGACACACGTGCATTGTGTGATTGCCAACTAATAGGACCACTGGTGCCGCCAATGAAATTTGTACGAGTTTTATTTTGTACTGTTTGTTAAAGAGGCTTGCCAACGTATTCGTCTAGTTCGTCGTATTGGTATAGTAGAGCCTGGCTAAATAAAGCCAAGGCTATTTCAAAAGTTAAAATATATCGGGGTCAAAATTATCGGGGCTATGAGACGGTAACGTTGGTACAAACCCTGCATGCAAAAAAATTTCGAGCAGTAACGTAAGGTAAGGTCTATTTCGTTCTCATAATGACGCTGTACATATTCTGTAAAGGTTTAATCTGTTTTTGCTTTATGCTTGTGAGCCTCGCCAGCTCTCGTCGTCTTTATATCTGGTCCTGTCCTGGATTTCGTATTCTCTTCTATATATCTGACAAGGCGACACTTAATTTGTCGTATATAAACCGAATAGGTTAGTTTTTAAAGAACATGAGGGTCCTTGGAAGATATGCGATCGTGTAATTGCCAATTCGCAGACGTCCCATTTTCACCTACCTTCGATCTCAATCCCCTCCTCACCCTTCCTCCCCATCTCCTCACCCCATTCTTCAAACCCCGATACGTTCCCCCATTAAAATACTCATTGCCGCTAATTCCACTAGCAAAAGCTAAAGGTTTGCCTCTAATTCCGCGAAGATAGATGTTATCGTTTGATTATGCCTGAGTCACTGGGAATCAATTAACCTCAATGCGTGCCGAGTGATGCATGGAAAGAGTGTGTGTGTGTGTTTTGGGACGAATTTTCACGACGTACCTGAACTTATATCCAAGTGAAAGTTAGTGGGAAGCAGTGGAGGCGAAACGGCACGCTTTTTCCTGTCCTTGTAACGTGCCGACGAAATTTGAGTCAAAATCTGGCGTAATTGTATATCGGTAGTCGCGATTGAACGGGCCAAAGAACCGCATGTAGTAGATGTACGAATGGTAGTAACTGGGAGCTACTGTATAATACTACACTTTTCGTTTTAATATTTTTTGGCGGATTAATCTAAATTGTAGAATTCTACAGTTTTAAGGCGTACTGGATAACGTATTTTTTCATGGAGAGTATTTTGAAAAGATAGCTAGCATTTTATAATTAAAATTACTTTATTATTATTATTATTATTATTTTATTAATAATTACCCCCCTAGCCCAGTCGGTATTGCAACTGCCTGAGATGCAAGCAATCCCTGCAGGGGCGGACTCCCCATTGCGGGAGGGCGAAGGTTTCCGTCCGCCCTCACCCTCCCCAACAAAAATTACCTAACAAAAATGTTCATTTTACCCAGGGAAAATCAGGGAATGTCAAGGAAGTCAGGGCCCCTTGAAGTTATTTTCCGCCCGGGCCTCTAGGTAGGAGTCCGCCCCTTAGTCCCTGGTTCGATTCCCGACGCAGGCTATCTTTCATTCGATGCTGGGGTAGTGATGAAAATGTGACCCTCACATATTGCCACAGCAACACGAGGAGTGCAGAATCTCCTGTAGTGACATTCACTACAGTGATCAGGAACTTTGAAGTTGTATTTTATACCAACAGGTACAGTAAATTAAAATACACATATTCATATATGTGTATTTTAATTTACTGTACCTGATGGCTAATATACTATCATAAATTGTATTACTGTACTTGAGTACAGTAATGCAATAAGTTTTAATAATTATTGGCACACTCAAAATGAGGGGACAAATTCATTTCTAGGAACGTAATTTTTCCCCCGAATGATTCACTAACTAATGTACATCGAATATGTTAGTGATTTTTTTTCGAGTACTCACAAACTTTGATGATTCATTTTGGTCGGTGGTATTTTTGTGCCAAATTTCATTCAAATTCATCCAGTGGTTTTTTTTTTTTAACAAAATCGAACTGTTTGTTCGAACGCCACCAGAGGGCACCAGCATCCGCCGTACACGGGGGTGGGGGAGACGTACCGTTACAGTGTGACCAACTCACGATGACACCAAAAATATTGTTTGTTTTTTTGTATCTCTCTCTTCGGTTCGATGGAGAAAAAGGTTAGAAGATTTGCGTGTTCAAAAAACAACTGTGCAAATACGAGCATGGCATGCGATTAGGGTAAATAGAAGAAAAAAATCGCACCAACGCGAATGCGAAAACAGAGTGGCAAATTGGCGGTACCGCCGAAAATTGGGTCAAAAGTACTTCGTCGAAAGCTCGATTTTTGCGCCAATCTGTATATATCCTATAGTGAAACTCAACTGCATTTTCGCTACACCGTTCCTCTCCACAAAGAAGGTAAAGGTCTTTTGTAGAAAAAAAAAAGTAATTACAGAGAAGAACTAAAAAATAATGAGATTATCGTGATCACTCTCGCTCTCGCTTGCCGACAGCGCCCTCTATAGTCATTCATCTCAAGTGCGCAACGGGTTTTGGAGGCGACACCTTTTTAGATTTTTAGAAGCAATTGGAAATCATTCTTCGAGTTCAGAAATTTTGAGGCTAGACTAGATTTTCGAGGCTATTTGAGCCAAATCGTTTCTGTATTAGCCGTTGCGAGACCCCTGTCAAACGTGTAAGAATGTTAAAATATTTTTCAGTAAGTGTATTTGTAATTTACAATGATTTGGAACATGGACGCCGCCATATTTGGTTTAGTTATGGGCGTTCTCAAGTCCCTGAATTTCGGCTAATGGATTTTCATGAAATTTGGTAAATATATTAACTTGTCGTTTCTGATCATCATACGGCATCTATTTTTTTTACACAAATACGAAGTATTAACGCAAATAATTTACGCAAACAATCGTAGATTATTTACGTAAGCTTGTACACATGAATGTTTAGAACAAGCCATGACAGGTGTAATAAATAAAAATTTCGAATTAGTAATCATTGAATTGAATTTTATTAGTAATCATTAAATGCTTGATACGGGTTAATTTGTCTCAAATATCAGTCATTTCATGTTTCTACTAAGTCGTAATTTGAAATATTTATAGTCTCAAAGTACGGTTAAGGAAATCCTATTCGTTGGTGTTAAAAGTGCTCTTGTAAAATATTAGTTAAGAGCTACATGGAACGGAGTGTTTCACGAGGATATTTATTCGAGGGTGATGTAAAGCTTCCAGTTCATATTTACCGATCGACTCTCTTTGAGTAGCGATCTAGGCCAATAATGAAAAACTGGACAATTACTAAGATGCCTATTTCGTTCGCACCTATTTCTCAATATGTACGCGGGGGTAATCGATGCAATTTTTGGTCTGGCGATTGCATCCGAGACCGCGTTAATTTACTTCTACCTTATCCGTGATAAAACCCGAATCCAGGTTACTTTTTACATCTTCTGAATGTGTAGTTCGAAAATCTTGAATTGAATCGTGCCGAACATTAGATTGCTCTTAAGATTCAACTTAGATGTGTCACGGACCAATTTACGCGTGGTGCAATGTGGGAAATTTTATTATTACGTGCACTGTAACGTACGTTTAACCTTGCTGCTTGCCATTGGCGTTGACTAGCAATTTTGACGAGTGTTCTTTATTCCAGTAACACTAAAAGAGCGTTTAAATTTCAAAAAAAAAAAGTTCTTCGGAATTTTATTTTTGAGGTCACGATTAGGAATACATGTAAATAACGTTCTAACTGCCAACTACACCTCCCCCTCCCCCATCACCGATAAATGTTGAAATACTCTGGCAACTTTTAAAAATATATTTTAAACAACAAATTAATTCATTAATTGATTATAAAAAGTTCATTTTATGGGACAGATTGGATTTAACATTTTTATTCCATCATAGTTGAACTTAATGTACCTCAACGATAGCCGATATTATTTTGCACTCCAACCTTGTACCTCTTTGATTGGAAGCGTTCTTGGATGACAAAAAGAGGGGCCTGTGTGCTCAGGCGAAGTGTTGGCATGTGGAAGTGGAAGTGTTGTGTTTGGTTTTGATACCTAGCTTATAGGCAGTGTTGGGTAGGCACGGAACGGGAAGTTCCAGTTCCTAGGAATTGGATCCTTTTCTAGGTTCCTTTTTATTTTTGAGGAACGGGAACGGGAACTGGTTCTTTTTTATCGGAGGAACGGGAACGGGAACTGGTTCCTTTTCAAAAGAATGGAACCCAACACTGCTGCTTATAGGCATTGTTCATGCCAAAAAATAAATATAAATGTCAGCATTTATTTTTAGTCAATTTCATTGCCACTACAGACCAGCTGCATTATACAGTACCTGTTTTTGTACAAATGTCCTACTAACCATTGAACTCCGAAGATATACTACTCAAAATAAGCAGCTTTTTCTTACTTGTACAGTAAAGTCGCATTATCGTTTCTGGGAAGTATGAATGCAGACTAATTTTTTTCCCGAAGTCTTGCGAAATAGTACAACATGGTACAACATGAACTAAGTCATGTTTACCAGTTGTTAGTTAGCTAGGTGCTGGTTATAATCACCGAAGAAAAAAGCAGATTGCATATAAAAAATAGCTTCGAATATTTGTAATGAAGTGAGACCCTGAACAACTTTTCTATTTTACCTAACGTTGACTTTCTTTTCTTTGAAACTCTACTTTCAAAGGTAGGTAGGTCTAGCTTCAATCCTTGGTTAAGTAATTTAGTATAGCGACTCAATTGGGAAATGCGTCATGAAATTAAGGATGAAAGAAATGCAACCAAAAAATTTCATTTAATTTGTGATTTCTTCGATGACGGATTTGCACAGTTGTCACGCTTTGCCCACCAGAGGTCGCCACACGCTATGGCGGTAGAGCAAAGTCGTAACTGCGGGAAAATAACGTCGTTGATGCCGGGCAGGCACGTACTCTCGGACGGCACGAACGGCGAGACTCTTTCGCAACACGCTCGGGGTCGTCTCGTGTAACTGCATTTTTTGGCCACGCACTGATTGCGGCTCTAAACGACTAGCTGTCTCGAATTATTAGTCTTATGTTGCTGAGTGCCGTACCACAATGTAGGCCTAACACCGCTTGCACTTTCCCTTTGCTATCTACATAAGCGTCTCTTGTTAAGTGTCCAGAAAACGCAGAGATCCTGGCGGATTTTTCTGCGAACTAGATTTCTATGAGGAAGCACCCTGCTCCTCCTGTATTTGGGTCGCAATAATAAATGAAAAACTAGAAATCGACTGTATTTAGAATTCTATAAGAGATGACACTGCAAATGCGTATAATTTCGTATAATTTGGAATGTATTCTCGAATTTTTTCCATAAATCAAACCAACAAGTACTCGAGTTTCCATAAATCAAGTCACAAATTAATTTTATGTAGATCCTAAGCGAACATGATGAAAGTGTGCCACTAACATTTGAAGCATTTTTGTAGATCAGTCACCACTCGAATCATCTCCCTTTCACCCCCCCCCCTCCCAATTATATTACCGGTACATGGTTGAGCTAATTTGTTTTTCTTGAAGGATTTGTTTTTGAAAGGGATTGTCTGAACTTCCTGATTTGTGGCGAGTAAATTGATTTTGTTAAAAAAATATATTCCAAGTCAAAGAACTGTAATGGTGAAGCCCACACTTCCATACTCAATTCTCAAATGCTCAATTATTTGTACCTTTTCTTTTATGAGTCGAATGTTTTTCGTTTATGAAATAAGTAATGGTTGCAAATAAATAAATTAAATGGCGTGTATTTCTTTTGCAAATACAACAATGATTGAAGTTTGGGATCAAACTGTCCTTCAGATCAAATTTACAGTATTAAATGACTTGTCCGTAATTCAAGTAATCAGTCTTCAGCGATTTACTCGTACGTGCTTGTGGATACTTAGTTGCACTGTAACTTCTGAAGGTACAAATTAAAATTACTATTCTCCTCATTAAGAGGCGCAAAAGACATATTTCTCGTTTTAATGTTCAAATTACAATTTTTTACACAGTTCCGAATATACCGTACTCTAAATGATTATTTTATTTTTTCGATGGGAGATTGTTCCTTACATCTGCCACATGTTTTTCTTTGACATTGTTTTTTTGACAGGCCTTCAATAAATAAGATTCAGTGGCTTGATGTTGAACACGGTATGCTAAGCATGCCTGACAAATTTGATATTGTATTTTTTTATTATACTTATTGACTCGTTTCGTGACTTATATTTTCAGGAAGGATTCATGGAAAATAATTTCGAGAAGATGGCAGGACAACCCAGATTCCGATTTTGGGGTATAACGTTAAGGTAGGACTAAAAATTAATTGAAAATATTTTCATGGTTCTGTAGTGCCTCGCATGAGACACATTTGATGTATGACTAATGGGGGGTCAAATAACGATGTTAATGTTATGAATTTGCGATCAATTTGCACAATCTTTTGACGTGACAACGTCAAAAGACTGCAATTGCGGTAACGGTACGCCACTGCCTATAGGTTTTATTTACTGAGAAAGGCGAAAATTCGACAGCGATTTTAGTTCACGAACCTGTATTGGTGAATTTTTGCTGTTTAACCGAGACAGTCGAGCGTTAAGAAGCCTGCCGATACAAATTAACGGTTTCATCCATGCATTAATTCGAACGCCAAGGAGAACCTGGCCTAGATTCGAAATTTAGTTCTAATTCTTTTTTTCTGAGACAAACGGGGGAAGGGGGTGTATTAAAGGAGAAAACGATTTCATGGACATTTCTCAAGCTAAGAGATGTTTTCATGTATTTAAATATTCTAAAACAAACGGCGTCATGTTCTACGAAATCGATGAACCGGTCACTTCGCTTCATCTCTTTGGCAAAGTCAATGGAGACATTTGATTTAGATTTACGACGATGCTCACTAGATGGTGCACAAGCGAAAAAGTTGGGCACGACAAACCAAAACTTTTCCCACATATTACAATCTCAAATGATTTGCGCCAATCTCAAATATGCTCAAGAATTTGAAATGTGTAGTACAGGGGTGAATTTAGCTTTCGGCAACTCGATCCGTATTTCAGAACAGCGTCTACGATCTTGATCAAGGTACAAAACTTTTAAGTACAGCATTCGAGTCACAGAGGCGTTGCAGCTGCGCATTCAGGATTTTGTGCACACAAAATGACGGAAACTATGTTTTATTACATATGACTATGCTCAACAACAGCAGTTCGTTGAAGAAATTTAAATTTTGAAATTCTTCGATAAATTCGCGTTTTAATTTGTTTAGCACATTTGAAATGGGAGTATTACGCATTGAGCTAGATGATCAAATCTCACACCAGGTGTCACCACTTACGCTATCGGAGAGGGGGGGGGATCCATTAGACGTGCTGTCAGATGTCAAGGCATCCCAGCGATTTATTCCACCACCTGAGGATGCTCTAGAAAAACCAGTTGGCGATGAGCTCCCAATCAGGCGTCACGATTCGCGTGTACGGGTTACGAAATCTCGATCGTGCCGGTCGCCTATCGAACAGGCACAGATTTTTCCACCTTTTTTTAATTTGTGCTTGTTTTGTTTGATGCGCGTTCAAATATCTTAATACCTTGTACGTTTGACATTGGTGACGTTATCGAATTGCCCCCAATCCGTTGATAACAACATCGGCGCGTGGAGAAGACAGAATCACGACGCGTGACACGTTCGAACGTTAAAAGAGGCGAAACACTGGGCCATTAGAGCATGGCGAGAATTTATCTTCATCTTCTTGGGACCAATCTTGGGTTGAAACGGAACGTTTTGGTTTCTTTTCTGAGAAACTTTGGAACATTTCGTTTCTTTTCTGATATACATTGGAACGTTTTGGTTCCTTTTCTGATACACATTTTTTGGTTCCTTCTCTGATACACATTGGAACGTTTTGGTTCCTTTTCTGATAAACTTTGGAACGTTTTGGTTCCTTTTCTGATAAACTTTGGAACGTTTTGGTTTTCCTTTACTGAGGAACTATTTAAACATCTTGTTAATTTAAAAGTTATTTTTTTCTAAGGAACGTTTCTAACGGGGTTTGTTTAAAGTGAATAATATTGAAAGTAAATTGAAAGTGAGTGACGACAGCTGTATGATCGGAGTGGCGTCCGTGAAATATGTGCTGTCTACTGTTGTTCGAGACGGTAATTATACAAATGATAGCTAAATAGTGTTGAAAAATAGTTTGCATCTCACGGGCTCCGATATCATTTATTTTTTAATGATATACGAGAAATTATTATCCAGAAATTATTAGATAAGCTTCTCTACTATCAGGAAAAAAATAAAATATTTTTATTCTAATTTGACTTTTTGATTTGTGGCGAAATCTATATCTAAACGATGCAAGTGCAGGCAACTTGAATCGTTACGAAAAAATGGTTTAACATTTATAAGAAATCGAATGTGGAGTAATACCATCAATCAAATGACGTCGTGCGAGAGCATCTTTGCCTTTAACCAGACAACAGTATGTGTGTGTAGATCAACTTGATCACACACATTTTTACCGAGAAATGCACTATACTTAACAAAATAAATAAGCGCACGTTTTGTCAGACGCAGATTGGCCCCTCGAGCTAGCAAACTAAGATATGTATTGTTAGAATCCTTGAGCTGAAGACGTTTCGCGAGCAATTTGTGAAAGACATTATCGGGTGCAATGCATTATCGTGTCAGAAAATAAATTCTGCTGTTGGCTTGGAACGCTATGGGCGGTATTTTTTTTTCTTTGTTTAGAATCACTGTAATAAATACATCTGTAGAACAGGAGGTTCTGTACCCATTTTAGTATTCGTTCCGTTTGTGTTTCTGCTTTTTTGCCTTTGTGCATGACAGTATTTGGTTTCCTCTGGTGGCGTTCCAGAGAAGTAAAAGCCGATCAACACTTTCGCTACTATATTTGCATTATCACTTGCGAAGTATTTCCAGCGATCCTAGCGATGAATTAGGATTTGGCAGAAATATCGTCTCTAGAAGTCGGAATTGCTTTCTATTGTTACCTGTCGAATAAAATATTGCGCTATCTATCATTCTTAACCGATTTGTCCACACCCGAGATTGTTTTGGTTATAATAATGCATGTGCAGTCCTGGTTCTATTCCCTTCACTTCTTTGGTTCGAGCCACGCAGACCTGACATGTTTACTCTTTCTTTTTTTTTAATTCCTATATTTTTAACATCTATATTTTATAACGCGTGATCGTGCGTCCAGTTTTTCCCAACCTGATTCCAATTTATTCATATATCACGTTGACCGATCTATCCTGTCGTTATCGGCCAGATTTTTTTATGAAGTGGCTGCGTGTGCACCGACACTCGAGTTTTGCTCACCCATGATAATGGTAAACGGTATCCGTAGCTCTCTCCTAGTGATGTCATGGACAAGTCGATTCGAAGCAATTGTGCGTGGTCGTCCCCTTCTTCCTCTTCCAACTGATCGTGCATTAAAATAAAATTTGCCTCCTCGACAAAATCATACCCAGCTCCTACAAACAATCATCGAAATCATAAAATTTGCAAGTCTGTTATTTTACAAAAAGAAAACCTTAATATTTAAATTAAATTTGGGAATCTGATTATAACGTGTAATAATTATAACGAAGTGTGATTTGTTACAAAATTTGAAAAGTTTGTTAAATATCTTTTTGTATTGGCTGATTTTTTATATATACAATATATATTTTTTAGTGCTTCTGTCATTTTAATTCTATTTTATCTACATGATTCAAAGTGTTTGCGGTCTAAATAAGATCGCATAATAATTTAACCGAAAGGTGTGTTAACATGTGTGAAGTTGGGTGTACAACCCGACGAAAGTGGTTGCATAAATCTCAACACTAGCATACTGATCAGCGTTAATGATCTCTGAGGCGTTTGCGCTCAAGAAAGGCAATTTCCAATTGCGGTCATTGGCTGTTGCCGGGTGCATCTCGAAAATTCGCCACCAATTCTTTGTTAGCCTTCTTGACGTCGAGCGACATAAGGTAAACGATAGTTTCTGGGAACTAGCTAGCCTGGGATAAGTTTCTCGTAAATTTGCGGATGACAGGCTGGTGTGATACTGCATGCGTGTCTTAAAATTTTTTCTTCTTCTTAGCAACATGTAAATCTTGGAGAGGTGGACATGAATAACACCTTTTTTCAGCGAAGTGACATATTGCGATAAATGTTTCCGTATGTAAACGTTTTCACGTCATAAACAATTTCTCGTGATGGGTGAAGCGCTGCGTACGCACCCTGGTGGTATTTTCGCGCAACATATATGTATTTGCGCATATGCATCTGCTAAAGGAGGACAGCTTTTGGGTAAACTTTGAAATACACGTAGTCGTACTTCTGCAGCTTATGAGCCAAGTTACAAATGACTCGATGAAAAAACTCGGTTTAAAGTTTGTGCCTCCAATGGTTACTTTATTTTTTTTATTTTTACTCTGGGCGGGTGAAATTACAACTTAATTATGTCTCGCTGAGGGAATATGGTAATTCCTGAAAACGTTACGAGTACTAGTAAGTTAAGATCAAAATTATCAGTGTTGGGTTCGTTCCCTGAAACGGGTTCTACTGTAGAAACGGTTCCTTTTGAAAACAAAAAGAACCGTTTCTACAATAGATCCCGTTCCTCCGACGAAAAAAACAACCTAACCCCGTTCCAGTTTCTACGGAAATTAAAGGAACCTAGGCGTTCCTAAGTTCCTAAAAAAAGGAACTAGTTACTAGGAACGGAACTTTTCCGTTGCGTATCTGCCCAACTCTGCAAATTACGTCATTCATATGCTTCAAATTCTCATAGATTATGACGATGGGCAAGTCGAACAATTCTCAATATCAATTGAATAGTTTCTGTTTGGTTCAATTAAAGTTTTACGATTTTATGACTCAGTGCAGCATTTCAATTTGCGGTCCACAGAAAAAATTCACTCTAGTTTTCTAGTCTCAACCATATTGGCATCTCAGGGGGGGGGAGCGAAACGTGACCTAAAACTGCTGTGGACTTGGCCAGGGCATCTAGTTTCTACCCCGTTCTCCAAATCTCTTTGAAACGAGACTCATCCTGCGGTCCACGTTATCGCCACTGAACTATTAAATAATCTCTGCTGATGTGGGCCCGAAATGAATGGTACACCAAAATAAAAAGTAAAACTAACATACTGATCACGAGACTCTGTCTGAAAAGGCAAAAGTCGGACACTCTCGTGATTCGAAATGGAAAACTAGTGCAGGCAGAGAGACTCTGATGTGTTGCTCTGGTCTACTCGCGCACGTGCACGCACGCGCGTTCCGGTACTATTCTGCTCTGAAACACGTTCGCCGATAGCCTCGATCCCCTCTCGCTCTCTCTCTGGGACGCGACGCTGCGTGCTCTGCGTGCAATCTGGATCGCTAATTTATTTCGAGACGCAACCAAGATGGTGGACACGCACGTGCGGGGTGGAATCGAACGAAGTCGTCCATCGACCTAATTATTTATTTACCTTCGGGAGTTCCTAGGACTAATCTGTAAAATTGTATCCTAGAAAAGTGGCGCATCGAGCCGACGTTATCCATGGTAAGGCCCATGCTTGTGGTTGTTTGTCAATTTTTCTCTGTTGTGATTTACGACGATTTAGTAATCGTCGGCTCGATGTCTATAGCAATTATGTTTTAGCATTATGTTCAGGCTCATGTATCTCTTTTGATATTTTCGATAATATTTGATGATAAATTATTTTCTGTAGTCGTTTATGTATTTCATATGGAAAACGTCAAATTCTTATCATATCACTTAACGGTGCAAAAGAAAATAATTTTTTTACCCATACTGCCATAAAAATTTGTTTTTTGTCATTTTTTGTGTGCAGAAAACGCGGTTATACCTGTAGAGTCTCTTGTGAGTTGTGTTTAAGAATGTAGTTGTAGTTAGGTGGGAATCCGTCAGGTTCTCTCTGTGTATTTTCGCTGAGTCCACTGTTCAGTCCGGTCCACCTCGCTCGAGACACCTCAAGTTCAAGAAAAAATGAGTGAGGAAGGATTATAGTTTTGGCCTCATTTCACCCACAACCTCATCTCTCCCCGAATGGAGAGAGAAATCGTGACGCCGGCACATCTGCTCTAGCTTCGCCGGCCGCCGGTCGAGATCTATCTCTTGACTCTCACTCTCTGAATCGCGCGTATTAAGTCAGATAGATACGGGAGATTCCTGAATGAACCTAATGCGAACTCGCCTCATCCACCCCCCCCCCCCC
>JAUJYS010001541.1:0-17079 GCA_033995665.1 Melogona broelemanni | reverse complement strand
CTCAGTAGGTAGTAGATTAAATACTGTATGTCACCAGTTAAACTGCTGCCTGTCCTCGGACAGGCTTAAGCGCTAGTTCAAGAATAAAATGGGAACTGGCACCGATCGTAGGTATCTTATAAATATTATTTTTATGACTTTTCTTAAATAGGTAATTCTTTTCCAAACGAAAAACAGCTGGTAGCAAATATTCAGAGTTGGAAAAACGATTTTATTTGCATATTTATTCTTTATTTTTATTTTAACTTTAAATCACCGTAGTACCTAGTGCACTACAGGATTACTGCACCCACATGTCTCTATGGAGATGTGCGAGGGGTAGGGAAGGGAAGGGATGGGGAATGGCATTACTTTTAAATTATATGAACCGTATTTTCGAGATGAAATCAAGAATAGTGACGTCACACCAATATATAAGATCAAAAAGTGTGAAACTTAAATTCAGCGGTTTTTATTTTTTTTTGTGTGATTAAAAAACTAAAATTTAAAATTAAATAAGAATAGTAATTAACAAAAAATATAAGTAATTAACAAAAAATATAAGTAATTAAAAATGAATTGATTTACAAGGCTATCAAGGATCAGCCAATCAAGAATCCTGTGATTCAAATAAGACTTTTTGAAATAAAACAAAATCCCCAAAAGTTGTCCTAAAAGTGCCCATTACTGCTTCAAAAAGCATTCTGGGCACTGTGCGGGGCAGACACCAGACTTTACAGTGTCATTCAATGTTGGGTCTTACTTTCATCGGTCACCACGACCGCCCTGCGAATGGTGGTCTCTGTGTTCTCCTCCTCAGTGGTGCTGGGTTTCTCCTCCGTCTCCTCACGCACCGTCAGTGTGAATTCCTCATCCTCCACCATTTCCGGTTTGGGCTTGGGCTTCCGCTTCTTCTGGATCACCGTCTCCATGAATACGTCCTCGGCGGGCTCCTCGGTGACCTCATCTTTGAAGACTGGCTTCCTCAGAGTGACCGTTGCTTCTACACAGGCACAGAAATTCCGGTTAATACTCAACTGAACTTTAGCAATGAATGCTAGTTTATTTTTTAAAGTTTAATTATAGGTAGACATGTTGATTTCGAATAAACTTATAAACTAAATTGAATTTCAAATTGTTAATTAATTAATTGGATTAGTACCACAATTTTCAAAGGCAACTCGAAAAGCAATAAATACCACATATTTTTTTTATTTCCTGGGGAAGTAACTTGCTTCAAACTCGAACCAAACAGACTCCAAAGTCTGTTATAAAATTGAAAATTGTTAAAAATTGTGTAAAAGTTTAAAATTATCTTAAAAATCACATTTTAAGCAAACATATTTAGAAAAAAAACCACATGTATTATTTTTCGATGTGGTCCAACCAAAATTTGATTTACAAAGTAAATATATGTGGTCACATTTCTTGTAGGCAATATATATATATATTTTTTTTAATAAAGTTTAAAAAAATTCTAAATTTATTAAAAAAAATATCTAAGAAAACAATATGTGATTTATTAAAGTTAGGTGTTTAAAATGTTCGAGCAGAAAATTAAGAAATTTTTCTAACATCTAACAAAACATTATTAAATAAACTTCCCTTTCATTGGTCGTGTATAAGGTTAGTATCATATTTAGAAGACAAGGCATGACTTTTGGAAATGGCGTTTGCAGCACTCGTCCAGAAATGTCAAAATGAGTGTGTGATTTTTGACACTTTTGGTTAAATATAAACAAATCAGTTGAAAACGAAATAAACATCACAAAAGCCACACAATTATGACTTCTGGAACTTTATTTCTACATGGCCTAAATCTATTTTGTCTGTAGAAACAACATTGTAGTAGAAATTAAGTTGAATGACTGTATTTCAATGTATCAAATATTAATCTGTTTTGTAGACATGGTTCTTAAAAATATTGAGCCCTCAGCTGAAGATAAATGATGCATTTCTTCATGGATGTAATCGGTTGGCTTCTGACTACTTGCTCAAAATCATTCTCCTTATATATACACAGCGTTGATGTTATTGATTAGGTTAGTCATGTAGTAGTGACACTCTGATGACTGCAATTTGGTTATGCAGGTGATATAAAATGCATCCTTACCTTGGTCCTTCTTAACAACTTTCTTACGAACAACAAATTCGGTTGACTCTTCCTCTGTTGTTTGCTCGGATGTCTGTTGGAAAGTGAACTCAGCTTCCGGCTCATCTTCCTTTGGCATTTTGGACTTTTTAGCCTTCAGGATGACACTGGTTTCTGTGTCCTCAACCTGTTCCGGTGTTTGCTTCAGAACTTTCTTTTTGATGGTTATTGATGTGCTTTCTTCTTCAGAGGGCACTTCTTTGTCTTTTGGCTTTTTCAGAACAAATTCGGCTTCTTCTGGTTCATCTGTAGGCTTAGGAAGCTTTTTCTTAATGATGGTGGTTTCAGCAGTCTGTTCTTCTGGCTCCTTTGAGGGCTTCTTGCGAATCAGAGTAACGGAGGCTTCATCTGTCTCTTCTGGTGCCTCTTTTATTATTGGTTTCAATTTCACAATAGTCGCTTGAACATCTTCCACTTCTTCCACCTGCTGAACAAGCTCTTCTTTCTGAATGATTACTGTTGTTTCTAAAACTTCCTCGACAGGGGCCTTCTTCTTTTTCTTGATAATTGTGGACACAACTTCAACATCTTCTGGTTTTTCATCTGAAGGTTCTGGAACTGGTTTCTTTATGGGGAATGTTGCTTCTGCTGCTTCTGGACCAGCAATATCTTCAACCACCTTTTTCCTGACAACTGTAACTGCAACTTCAGCTTCTTCAATGTCATGGCTTACTATTTCTTCCTTGTGTTCAATTGTGATAGTTGCTTCTTCTGGTGACTCATCCTTAGGCTTAGGTTTTTTCTTCATAGTTATTGTACTTTCAATTGCAACATCCTCTTCAATTGGTGCTTCCGATACAGCTTCCTTTGGTCGTTTCAGCTTAATGCTTGCTTCCTGAACAACTTCTTCATCAGGCTGTTTCTTGTCCACAGGCTTTCGTCTCACAATTGTTGTTTCAGTCTCAAATTCTTCAACTACTTGTTCTGTCACTTCTTTTGGAATACTTATTGCCATTGTGGTCTCAGGTTCTTCAGAAACAATAACTGGCTTCTTTTTCTTTTTAATTATAGTGGTTTGAGTTGTTAATTCTTCTGGCTTTTCTTCTGGAATTTCTTCTTTCATTTTTGATGGCAATGTCACACTAGTTTCTGGTGACTCATCAACAGGTTTTTCAACCACCTTTCTTCTAGTTATTGTTGCTTCAGCTTCTATTTCTTCAATCACTTTTTCAATGACCTCTTCCTTTAGATGTATTGTAGCTTCTTCAGGTTGCACAATCTTTGGTTTCTTTTTCTTAATAATTGTAGTTTCGGTGATGTCTTCCTCTGGAATCTTTTCTTTTTCTTTTGATGGCAGGGTAAATTTGGCTTCTGGAGTTTCTTCAACAGGTTTATCAACTGGTTTCCTTCTGACAATAGTAGCAACAACTTCTGCCTCTTCAATAACTTCTTCCTTGGCTGATTCTTCTTTTTTAATAACAATATTTGTTTCTTCTGGAGTTTCTTCAACCTTTGGTTTCTTTTTCTTGATTATAGTAGTTTCAGTAACAACTTCTTCAGGTTTGTCTTCCACTTTAGATGACAAAGTGAAGACAGCTTCTGGTGTTTCTTCAACTGGTTTATCAACTGGCTTCATCCTGGTAATTGTGGCCACAGTCTCTACTTCTTCAATAACTTGCTCTTTTACCTCTTCAACTTTACGAATAACCATTGTTGCTTCAGGAACTTCTTCCTTCTTTGGTTTTTTCTTTTTCTTGATTATAGTAGTTTCAACAACTACTTCTTCCTCAGGCTTTTCTTCCACTTTAGATGGCAATGTGAAGACAGCTTCTGGTGTTTCTTCAACTGGTTTGTCAACTGGCTTCATTCTAGTAATTGTGGCCACAGCCTCTACTTCCTCAATAACTTGCTCTTTTACTTCTTCAACTTTTTCGATAACCATTGTGGCCTCTGGTGATTCTTCCTTAAGTGGCTTTTTCTTTTTCTTGATAATAGTAGTTTCAGCAACTACTTCTTCCTCAGGCTTTTCTTCCACTTTTGATGGCAATGTGAAGACAGCTTCTGGTGTTTCTTCAATTGGTTTGGCAACTGGCTTCATTCTAGTAATTGTGGCCACAGCCTCTACTTCTTCAATAACTTGCTCTTTTACTTCTTCAACCTTTTGGATAACCATTGTGGCCTCTGGTGATTCTTCCTTAAGTGGCTTTTTCTTTTTCTTGATAATAATAGTTTCAGCAACAACCTCTTCCTCAGGCTTTTCTTCCACTTTTGATGGCAATATGAAGACAGCTTCCGGTGTTTCTTCAACTGGTTTGTCAACTGGCTTCATTCTAGTAATTGTGGCCACAGCCTCTACTTCTTCAATTACTTGCTCTTTTATTTCTTTAACTTTTTGGATAACCATTGTGGCCTCTGGTGATTCTTCCTTCTTTGGTTTTTTCTTTTTCTTGATAATAGTAGTTTCAGCAACAACCTCTTCCTCAGGCTTTTCTTCCACTTTTGATGGCAACGTAAATACAGCTTCTGGTGTTTCTTCAACTGGTTTGTCAACTGGTTTTATCCTGGTAATTGTGGCCACAGCCTCTACTTCTTCAAAAACTTGCTCTTTTACTTCTTCAACTTTATGAATGACCATTGTTGCTTCTGGTGCTTCTTCCTTCTTTGGCTTTTTCTTTTTCTTGATAATAGTAGTTTCAATAACAACCTCTTCCTCAGGCTTTTCCTCTTCTATAGGCAATGTGAATATAGCTTCTGGAGTTTCTTCAATTGGTTTATCAACTGGTCTTATCCTGGTAATTGTGGTCACAGCTTCTACTTCCTCAACAACTTGCTCTTTAACTTCTTCAACTTTGTGAATAACCATTGTTGCCTCAGGAGCTTCTTCCTTCTTTGGCTTTTTCTTTTTCTTGATGATAGTTGTTTCAGTTACTGACTCTTCTTCAGGCTTTTCTTCTTTAGATAGCAATGTGAATACTGCCTCAGGAGTTTCTTCAACTGGTTTTTGAATTTCTTTTATTCTTGTAATTGTTGCTATTGTTTCAACTTCTTCGATTTCTTCTTCCTTGACTTTCTCTGGTGTCAGAATAGCCATTGTTGCTTCAGGTGCTTCTTCCTTCTTTGGCTTTTTCATTTTCTTGATTACTGTAGTTTCAGTTACTGTTTCTTCCTCTGGCTTTTCTTCTTTGGATGGCAATGTGAAAACAGCCTCTGGTGCTTCTTCAACTGGTTCATCAGCTTTCTTCACCCTGGTTATAGTAGCTACAGTTTCAACTTCTTCTACAATGTCTTCCTTGATTTTTCTTGGTTCCAAAATAACAATTGTTTCTTCAGGGGCTTCTTCTTTCTTAGACTTTTTCTTTTTCTTGATGATTGTTTGTGTTACAATTTCTTCTTCAGGTTGTTTTTCTTCTACTGATGGCAGCACAAAAATGGCTTCTGGAGTTTCTTCAATGGATTTCTTCTTTATGATTGTGACTTGTCCTTCTTCTGGTTTTTGTTGTGTAAGTGTAACTTCAACAACTTCTGTCTGATCAGGTTTCAATGGCTTCTTTTTCGTTTTCACTATTGTAATAGCTGTTTCTGTGATGTCTTCCTTTTCCTCAGCAATTTCTGGACGCTGCTTGACAAGTGTCACTGTTTCTTCTGCTTCCACTGATGATATTTCTAAAAATAGTGTGATGACAATTGTGTTTAAAGCAAATGAAAATTGAATTGTATATTAATTTGGTGTTTTTTTTTAAAAGGTGTGTGGTGTCTGTATGAATATTATAAGCATTTTTGTTTAATAATTTAATTATTTTGCTATTTGCTTAGTAAATTAAAGCATGTCTAACATTTTATTAATTTATTATTTTAGGTTTTGTTAAAAAATTAAATATAGGAAGCAACTGAAATCTTTTAAATAAATACTTGTATGGTAGTCGCAATTTATTATAATTGATTATTTGCTGAGGTTTAATTAATTGTTTTGAAAGGTTTATTGAAGCAAATAGTGTAACATAAATTAGATTTTTTTAGAAGTCTAATTTTATTAAAAGTTTAATGGTATTTGAAATACCTGCATCTGTTAAATTTGGTACGATAAATTTTCCCCAATTAATGTTTTTTTTTTGGATTGTAAAGACTGGATTACTTATACCACTGCTAATAGCCAATGCTTTACCAAAGGTTAAGGAGCGGTTAAGTTTCCCTGGGCTCCCTGTTCAGAAGTTTTTGGGTGAAGGCAGCAGGAATGTTTAAACACTGCTATCCCCTACCTACATACCTACCCTAAATAAGTTATCCTTTAATCTATGAATAAAATTATATGAAATAAACATGTCAAAGTATTTTTGTTTATAATATGAGGTGTTATTTTTATTGTAGTCATAGACTTTATTTTCACAGAATATTTATATTTGTTTGTACTATGTGGTGTTACCTTTTCTTCGTCATACACTTTCTTTTTCACAGTAGATCTAAAGTTATCAAGGCCAATGTAATAATTTTTTCAAAATGTTTAGTGTGATTACCAAGCAGTATTATTTACGAAGCATTAAATCAGCAGATTTGTTCATCAGCAGTTAGTGCCAATTTTCGAAGCCCACAGTGCGAATATGTGGCACAACCATGCTGCAATAAATGTGCTATCTCACCTATATCTTTCAAAATATCGGGTTTTGCATCTAGTGAAATTGGGCTTTGAAAAGAAGTCTGATCATCCTGGACTGATTGTGGAGCCGGAAGTGTTGCATGACCAAAGCAGACTTCAATTCTTTCGGGTGTGACAGATTCAGTGTCATGCATGTCTTTTGGACACACTGTGGTGGACCACTCTAAACTGTGTGACCCAGTCCAGAGAATTGGTCTGTCAGAGGCATCTTGATGCGGAAGTTCCACTGCTCTACTCATAACAACATCAGGCTCAACATTGATAGGTTCTGTCTGTACAAAGTTGGATTTTTCCTGTCCAACCTCAAGCAGTTCAAATCTGTCATGTATTTTGTCATCAACTTTATTTGAGTCTATTGGTAGTGGACAAATGTCATTGGAATCATCAGGTAAAAGTCTGCTCACTTCACTGCTTGGTTTTTCATATTTTGCTTCATGGTGTAGAACTCCTGGGATACTGTAGTCGTCTAATGGCACATTTGTAGAAGGTTCATTAAATAGATTTTCATTTATTGTTTGTAATATATTCTGTGCAACTTCCAGTATTTCAGGCTCACCTTGTTCTAATTTATCATTCACAGATCTGCATGTATCTGGATGGTCTAGATTAGATGAAAAATGATGATCCAGTTGTTTATCCATTATTTGTGACTTTATGATGTGATCATTCAAATTTTCAAGTTCTATGCACTTGGAAGTAGCTTCCACAACAAAACTGTCATTGTTTAAGTCTACTAGCTCTCTCTCTTCAGAAATAGGCACATTCAATACGGATGGCTCACTAGAAAAGGTCTCATCTATGTATGTTGGCAATGGTCTGTATTTGTTGGCATCTACTGTATCTTTCATTGCTGGGATAGTGAAAGGTTCAGATGACATTTGTTCATCTGGTAATGTTTCAAAATGTAAGGGAACCTTCTCATGTGACAGCAGGTTCTTTTCTGGATAACTGCTTTCTTTTGTTGAGTGTGCACAAGGCATATTGTCCAATGCAAAAGGACCTTCTTCTGTGATTAGAGATGGGTATATAAACACCTCTGAGTCAAGGCTAGGTGAATCAAAAATTGTTGGTTGAGTCTGGTTTGACTGTAATTCCTTTGGTAATTTGGAAGACATTTTGTTGGAATGATCCACAGAGAAAGTGCCAGTAATATCCAGTTCAGTATTCTCAGGTATTTTCTGATCAGCAATCATTGACAGTGAATCTTCAGATTTTTTATAATAAGCCATTGTTTTCTCATTTACAATGTTGGCTTGTTTCAAAGGTGCAGCTACTGTTTCATTTGGCCGATTGAATGATATTTCGATGGCAATGCATTTTTCAAGATCATTGACATTTTGAAAATGTATTTTGAAATTTAATGTATCATTTAGTAATGAAGAATAAGCGTCACTAGAACTTGATATTAAGTCAGGAGCACTTATTTCAGGCACTTTGTCATTTTTGCATAACGTTTCAATAAATGCAGATTCAGGTGTTGGTAGCTTGTTCTTGTCATCCACATCCGATGTTTTAACACAGTTTTGTAATTGATGAAATTGACTAGGCACATTGTCAGATTCATCTGGTTTTCTCTGTTTGTATTCTCGACTTGGAAAGTTATTCAGTTCAGTTTGATCATCGAATTCTGGTAGACTGTCCAATATATCTGAAGTAGTGGCCGATGCATCCTTTGAAGGTAATATTATGTCCATTTCATTCACTGGGATCACAAAGTAATCCATCTTGGGAAGTTGTTTACTCTCCACTGAAAATACAACTTTATTAAAATGTGTCTTATTGTGTCTTGTTAAAAAAAGAGCAAAATCATAAAATATGTAAGTTCATTTGCAGAATAGCACTTTCACAAAATTATTTTTGCCTTTATTTTTGTTGCATTATAAGGCAATGTGTACCATATTATTATCCTTTATTTTAGCGTGTTAATTCCATAAAATGGTGCCTCAATGAATGACAAATTAAGGTGTTAGGCCTAATATGTAATATGAAGAATATGCCAGTATGTTGAAACTTAGCAGTTGGCTATGAGATTTATTGTCACACTCTGTATATATCATTGCAGACAGCCATTCTCTTATAATAAAATTGATGTTGGTGTTTCATTCAATATAAATCAATAAAATAATGTCTTCATTTGCTGGTGGATTTCTACAGTTTGCAAATTTGCACAGCAATTGTCCATCATACCATATATGGCAACATCAAGTGTGTGGCGCTGAACATTAGCAATCCAATTTGTCCTTATCTTTCTCAATGATAAGCCACCATTGAAGAAAAATTGCTAACTAGAACAAGGAAATATATTTGAGTATACCAAGAACCCATTTTTTTTGTAGAGGAGAACAATTGTTTGTGGCCACATTATGCTTCTTTACAGGTTCATGTTGTTGCACTGCTTTGCTAGTGCAGTTTGCAGTCTCTTATTTCCATAATGAAGGGAACATATATTTTATCTGTATAAACTCAATTATATTCAAATATGAAGTTAGTCCATTTGATGATTACAAATGATTTTAACTCACCCAGCAACTCCGGTAGTGTTTCTTGTGGTGATGGCCGTTTTCCAACAGCAACTGTTACTTCCTCAACAGTTTCTACAGTTGGTTTCACTTTTGGTCTGCTTACTGATGCCTCCACAAGTGTTTCTTCTATTATTTGTTCTGAAGGATGCTCTTTAAGTGCAATAGTCGCCATTGTTGTCTCGGGAACTTCCTCAGTTTCCTTTGGTTTTAATAATACTGGAGCCTCAACATCAACTGGTGTTGGTTCTTCTGGTTTTGGCTTTTTCTTTTTCCGTTCAATTTTCACCTCATCTGGTTTCTCCACAGGAAGTTCAGGTACTTCTTCCACTTTAGATTCTACTTTATCAACTTCTTTTTGTTTTTCTTCTACATCTGGAATTTCTTTTTTAGATTCTGGTTTCATCATTACTTCTTGCTCTTCAGGAACATCATAATATTCTGTTGTCTCCGGATATTCACTTTCCACCCCTTCTGGCATCTCTTCTGTTACTGAAGAAATGAGCTGTACATCTTTTCCTTTGGCTTTTTTAGGCCTCTTGACAGCAACTTTAGCTACAATAATTTCAGGATGTTCTCCAAAAATTTTTTCTGTTGGTTCTTCAGGCTCAGTCAACGTAGCTTCTTCAGACACAAGATTGATTTCCTTTTCCACTGGCTTGTGGATGATTGTAACTTCAGTAGCATATTCTTTGATATGTTTTTTCTTCAAGATGACTTGGGTTACTTCAGTCACTTCTTCAGGCTTGATGGATGAACGTTTACGTGGCAAGATAATCTCTGCTTCAACATCAGTACTTTGTGGAATGGTAAATGTCATTTCTGCCTGTTGTGGCTCATCTGGGACAGGTGCTGCAGCTCTTCGTGTTATCAAAACTTCAGCTTCGATTTCTTCCACAACAAATTCGGATATTTCCTCACGAGGTTTCAATGCAGCAACAAGATTTGGTTTCTTTTCTTCTACAGGTTGTGGTTTTTTCTGAGCCTTCTTTAGAACAACAGTAGACATTTCTATTTTCTCGGGTTGCACCGGGGTTTCCTTCTTCTTTTTTATAGATGGCTTCTTAGTGATTTCAGTTTTATCACAGACAACATCTTCTTGTGATGGTGAAATAACTTGAGGAACATCAGTTAGAGCTTCTTCTACTTTGGCTTTTTCAGGTAAAACAATTTCATCCTGGGAAGTAACTTCTGTTATTTCAGTAACTTGTATAATTGTTTCTGGAATTGATTCTTCAACCTTGGAAACCTCAGGTGTCACTTCATCATCTGGCTTCTTTGGTTTTCTTATCTTCTTTTTATCTGATGGTTTTGGCTTTTCCGTGACTTCAGTGGTCTCAACAGTTTCAGGAACTGATTCATCAGCTTTCGAAATTTCAACAATATCTTTTTCTGGTACATCTTCTATAATTTCCTGTTCTTTGGGTACACTTTCAGGCTTCTTTTCTTCTGCCTTCTTTCTTTTCTTTTTATCCACTGGTTTCTTTTCTTCAACAACTTCTTTAATTACTTCAATCTTCTCAGGTTTAGCTTCATCAGGCTGTACAACATCTGTCACAACTTCAGGCTCAGGTTTCACAGTTTTCTCTTCTGGTAATAACTTCTCCTGTGTGATAACTTCCACTATTTCAATAACTTCTGGAGGTTTATCAATGACAGTTTCTTCAATGGTTTCAGCCTCAGGGATAGATTTGGTCTCTTGTTTCTTTGGTTTCTTAATTTTCTTTTTATCTTCCACCTTAGGAATTTCTTCAATCACTTCAGAAATCTCAATTGTTTCGCTGATCTTCTCAGGAGTCACCACTTTTAGTTCAACAGCAGTATCAGGTGTTGTTTCCAGTTCCTTTGGTTTCTTTTTGAGAATTGGCAATGTGATCTCCTCTGTTACTTCAGAAATTTCAACAGTTTGACTTGTTGTTGGAGCAGGATATTTTACAGTTTCTTCAATAACCTCAGTTTCATCAGAATCAATATATTTCTGAGGAATCTTTGTTTCAGTTTTTATTATTGTAATCTTATGCTCAAAAATTTCTGTTGATTCCTTTTTGGGTCGTTTCTTTTTTCCAATAGTGACAGTTGTATCAGTGTCTTCTTCGAAAACTATTACAACAATTAATGTAAAAGTGTTGAAAAAGATGTTTGATTAAAAATATATTAAAAATTCATATCAGTATTTAAAATAAAATTAAAATAGCTGCTTAAATTGAAGCAATATGCAGCTAAACTTGTTCAACAAGCAACAAGCTACCTGCAAATATTGTTGTAATGAAATTCAAAATATGTTAAAATAAAGTAATTCAAAATGTGGTTACCTGCAGTGTCGGAAACATCTTCAACAATTGGTGCTTGAACTGGAATATCAAAACAGTAAAATACTATTAAAACATCTGCTATTGCAATAAATGATTCCCATTAGTATAAGTGCAATAATATTTTTATATAACCATTTATTTAATAGAACCAAACAATGTTCTTTGATTTGTACATTTGTTATTAAGAAAAATTAATTATGTGTAAAATCAATAATATTTTATATATCTGATATTTACTACTTGATTACTGTAAACAAATTGCGCATGTTGTCATTTCTGCTCAATAATGATAAGTCTACTATGTTTAAGAAAATGAAATTAAGCAAATATTGTTACAATTAACCAAAACTAATCAAATTATATCTTTATAATAATCTTTTGTTATAATTAGTCAGTTCCCGCATTCTCATCTATATTTAGCAAAAAATCTGCTTACTGTTTTCCCAAAGGCTTCGAAATATATGAGGCAAAAATGTTATTTAAAACAATTTATTTTGTTTTATTTAACATATTTTATAAATTTCTGTCACCCATAAAGTGAATAGAATCTTTGATAAATAATGTTCCAAAGAACTGAGTTATAAAAAAGTTACTTTTCAACTGTTTATTAATATGTACCAATGTTGTATTCACAGACCCGTCCCCCCACTTGGCATTCACAGTAAAGTAACCAGAAAAATGTTAAATAATTGCCTGTTTCGTCAATTTTGCATTTGCAGAGTTCATAAAATATATGTTATGTGTCTTTCATTGTTAATTTATCGATGCTGAGATCATTAAAAATGTCAAGCTGAATTGATCCATTGCTGCTTGGAATTTTTATATTTGTAGCTTCATAGAAAAGTAAAATATTTAGCAAGAGTTTGCTGATACTTCACCTTGCTTATTTTTTTCGAATTTGCATCTCCATCATGTGCAGGTAATATTTTATATTCATGTATCTGCAATATCCATGTAATGAGCTCCATTGATATATAAGGTATTGATATTTGCTTTTTATGTAAAGCAAACTCCGAAGCATCATTATGTAGTAATATATTCTTTTTTATATAAAGCAAATTCAGTAGAATCATTTTGTAGTGATATTTGCTTTTTTATTTGAAACAAACTCTGAAGCATCATTTTGTAGTGATATTTGCTTTTTTGTATAAAGCAAACTCTGAAGCATCATTTTGTAATAATATTTGCTTTTTTATATAAAGCAAACTCCGAAGAATCATTTTGTAGTGATATTTGCTTTTTTTTATAAAGCAAACTCCGAAGCATCATTTTGTAGTAATGTTTGCTTTTTTATATTAAGCAAACTCCTTAGAATCATTTTGTAGTAATGTTTGCTTTTTTATATTACGCAAACTCCGTAGAATCATTTTGTAGTGATATTTGCTTTCTAAATGAAACAAACTTTAAAGCATCATTTTGTAGTAATATTTGTTTTTTATATAAAGCAAACTCCAATGCATCATTTTGCTTTTCTAAAGCAAACTCTGAAGCATCATTTTGTAGTGATTTTTGCTTTTTTATATAAAGCAAACTCTGAAGCAATATTTTGTAGTGAAATTTACTTTTTTATATAATTATAAAGCAAACTCTGAAGCATTACTTTGAAGAAATATTTGCTTTTTTATATAAAGCAAACCCCAAAGCATCATTTTGTAGTGATATTTACTTTTTTAAATAAAGCAGCATTTTGTTGTGATATTTGCTTTTAATATAAAGCAAACTCTGAAGCATCATTTTGTAGTGATATTTGCTTTTTTATATAAAGCAAACTCTGAAGCAATATTTTGTAGTGAAATTTACTTTATTATATAATTATAAAGCAAACTCCGAAGCATCACTTTGTAGAAACATTTGCTTTTTTATATAAAGCAAACTCAAAAGCATCATTTTGTAGTGATATTTACTTTTTTATATAAAGCAAACTATGAAGCAGCATTTTGTCGTGATATTTGCTTTTTATATAAAGCAAACTCTGAAGCATAATTTTGTAGGGATATTTGCTTTTTTATATATGTTCTTTGTCGTAGTGAAGCTTCTTGGAACATATTTTCAGCATCTTCTCAGAAGTAAAACATAATGCACATCATCAGATTTGATGTTCATAAACCATTGTATCTTCATAGATACTATCCAGTTAGTTGATCCAAAATATCATCCACACACTTCAAGCTCTGTAGGTAGAGCACATTATTTTAAAAAGTGTAAGGCAGCTGACACTTTAATCCACTTTTAGTCCAATGTAGGTATATTGAATAAATCCATAGATCAAGTTAATTGTACACATGCATAGTTCGTTGCATTTTGTACCAATATATTATAAATACATTGCAACAGATCGTAGACCTTACCTTGTAAACTGTCTGCAATATCTATAAACTTTGTTTCCTTAATAGCAACTGCATCCATCTCACTGAAGGCTGGTTTAGTTGGTTGTTTTGGAACTTCCTCTTCACTGGGAACTTGCTTTGGTTTTTTCATAGTAGATGTCTCTGTGACTGTCTTTGTGACATCACTTGATTCCTCTACTAAAGGTTCATCCTTGGGTGCAGGTTTTGGCAATACCTCTTCACTGGAAATTGGTTGAATCAATTCCTCTTCACTGGACACTGGCTTTGCCTTTTTCTTACTCAGTTTCTTTGTGACTGCTACTTCTTCGGGTGATTCTTCAACAACTGGTTCATCCTTGGTTATGGGCTTTGTGAACTCCTCTTCACTGACAATTGGTTGAATAAATTCCTCTTCACGGACAATTGGTTGAATCAATCCCTTATCACTGGAAACTGGCTTTGGCTTTTTCCTACTCAATTTCTTTGTGACTGTTACTTCATCGAATGATTCTTCCACAACAGGTTCATCCTTGGTTACATGCTTTGGTAATTGATCTGCGCTGACAATTGGCTGAATCATCTCCTCTTCACTGGAAATACTCTTTGTCTTTTTCTTACTCAATTTCTTAGTGATTGTTTCATCTTCAGGTGATTCCTCCTCAACTGGTACATCCTTAGTCGCAGGCTTTGGTAATTCCTCTTCACAGACAATTGGTTGAATCAATTCCTCTTCACTGGTAACAGGCTTTGGCATTTTCTTACTCAATTTCCTTTTGATTGTTACTTTTTCAGATGATTCCTCCACAACTGGTTCATCCTTAGTTACAGGCTTTGGTAAGTCCTCTTCACAGAGAATTGGTTGAATCAATTCCTCTTCACTGGTAACAGGCTTTGGCATTTTTTTACTCAATATCCTTTTGATTGTTACTTTTTCAGGTGATTCCTCCACAACTTGTTCATCCTTAGATAAGTCCTCTTCACAGACAATTGGTTGTATCAATTCCTCTTCACTGGTAACAGGCTTTGGCATTTTCTTACTAAATTTTCTTTTGATTGTTACTTCTTCAGGTGATTCCTCTGCAACTGGTTCAACCTTAGTCATAGGCTTTGTTGAGTCCTCTTCACAGACAATTGATTGAATCAACTCCTCTTCACTGGTAACAGGTTTTGACATTTTCTTACTCACTTTCCTTTTGATTGTTACTTCTTCAGATGATTTCTCCACAACTGGTTCATCATTAGATAAGTCCTCTTCGCAGACAATTGGTTGATTCAATTCCTCTTCACTCGTTACAGGCTTTGGCATTTTCTTACTCAATTTCCTTTTGATTGTTACTTCTTCAGGTGATTCTTCCACAACTGGTTTATCCTTGGTTTGAGGCATTGGTAACATTGGTTGAATCAATTCCTCTTCACTGGTAATTGGCTTTGGCATTTTCATACTCAATTTCCTTTTGATTGTTACTTCTTCAGGTGCTTCTTCCACAACTGGTTCATCCTTGGTTTCAGGCATTGGTAACATTGGCTGAATCAATTCCTCTTCACTGGTAACTGGCTTTGGCTTTTTCTTAATCAATTTCTTTGTGATTGTTACTTTTTCATGTGATTCTTCCACAACTGGTTCATCTTCAGTTTCAGGCTTTGTTAAATCTTCTTCACTGTCAATTGGTTGAATCAATTCTTCATTGAAAACTTTCTTTGGCTTTTTCTTTGTTATTTCTTCTGGTGATTCCTCTATAACTGGTTCAGTATTGGTTTCAGGTTTTGGTAATTCCTCTTCACTGACAATTGATTGAATTAATTCCTTTTCACTGGAAACTGAATTTGGTTTTTTCCTACCCAATTTCTTTGTGATTGTTGCTTCTTGAGGTGATTCCTTCTCAACCGGTTCATCCTTGATTACAGATTCCTCTTCACTGACAATTGGTTGGATCAATTCCTTTTTACTGACAATTGGTTGGATCAATTCCTCTTCACTGACAATTGGCTGGACCAATTCCTCTTCACTGGAAACTGGCTTTGGCTTTTTCCTACTCAATATCTTTGTGATTGTTAATTCTTCAGGCGATTCCTCCATAACCAGATCATCCTTGATTACAGATTCCTCTTCACCGACAATTGTTAGGATCAATTCTTCTTCACTGACAATTGGCTGGATCAATTCCTCTTCACTAGAAACTGGCTTTGGCTTTTTCTTACTCAATTTCTTTGTGATTGTTACTTCTTCATGTGATTCCTCCGCAACCGGTTCATCTTTGATTAGAGATTCCTCTTCACTGACAATTGGTTGGATCAATTCATCTTCACTGACAATTGGCTGGACCAATTCCTCTTCACTGGAAACTGGCTTTGGCTTTTTCTTACTCAATTTCTTTGTGATTGTTACTTCTTCAGGTGATTCCTCTATAACTGGTTCATCCTTAGTTTCAGGTTTTGTTAATCCCTCTTCACTGACAATTGGCTGGATCAATTCCTCTTCACTGGAAACTGGCTTTGGCTTTTTCTTACTCAATTTCTTTGTGATTGTTAATTCTTCATGTGATTTCTCCGCAACCGGTTCATCTTTGATTAGAGATTCCTCTTCACTGACAATTGGTTGGATCAATTCCTCTTCACTGACAATTGGCTGGATCAATTCCTCTTCACTGGAAACTGGCTTTGGTTTTTTCCTACTCAATTTCTTTGTGATTGTTATGTCTTCAGGTGATTCCTCCTCAACCTGTTCATCCTTGGTTACAGATTCCTCTTCACAGACAATTGGTTGCAACAATTCCACTTCACTGGATATTGGCTTTGGTTTTTTTATTTGCAACTTATTTTTGGCAGTTGCATCCTCACTTGATTCCTCCACAACAGGTTCATCGATTTTTTTAGATATAGGCAATTCTCCATCACTGACAATTGGTTGAATAATGTCTTCTTCACTTGGGACTCTCTTAGGTTTTTTCTTACCCAATTTCTTTGTGACTGTTGTATCTTCTGGTGATTCCACCTTAACAGGCTCAACCTTGGTAGCGGGTTTTGGTTCCTCTTCTTCACTGACAATTTTTTGAATCAATTCCTTTTCACTAGTTTCTGGTTTTGTCTTTTTCTTAATCAACTTCTTTGGTACTATTACTTCTTCAGGTGATTCCTCTGCAACTGGTTCATCCTTGGTTAAAGGTTTTGGAAATTCTTCTTCACTGACAATTGGTTGAAT
>JAUJYS010001540.1:0-17080 GCA_033995665.1 Melogona broelemanni | reverse complement strand
CGAGTAAAATTGAACATGTTCAATTCTACTCGCGCGACGAGCGGCGAGCGACGAACAATGATGTCGCGGTGAGTCACCCTGTTCGCTGTACTGATGCTGCGATTTGCGCGCTGCGCGTGCAGTCGCAGCAGTAGACTAGTAGCGTAGTGAAATACAAGCTTTCGTGACGGAAATTTCCCCACAAAAAAAATATCATCACAATATGGTAATCAAAATATTTTAATTGTCATCAGTTGCTGTGATATAAATCACTTGGCCATTTTTCGACGTTCCAGTGGCTGAAGTTGTCTCGGGTTCGATTCCCGGCAGGTGCTCTCTCGCATGTTTATTCGATCCGAGAGTGATTCTAACAATTATTTAGGGAATAATTATTATTCGTTCAGTAAGAGCCGTTAAGGCCTAGTAATATATTTGCCCTATTTTTATTTTTGGCAAACTGTTTTCCATCTTGTCGAAAAATTGTCTGGATTGACTCGATTAACATTTTCACATGGCGATTTTACAAAAGCTGCACGAGTCCACAGCCTGCCATGGAACAGCGTCAGCAGAATTAATGTCATTGTCGTACGGGTGTTTTTTAGAAAATGAAAGAGTATTTTCATTGTTGACTGTGCGCATTATGTAGGCCATCTATCATGTGGATCCGTAGAGGTTTATTGTGCAGCGGCACTCTTTTGTCAGCATCGACCACCAGGTGGCGATGAGATGTCACGTGCCGCCTCGATTAACCTCACATGCGGCTATGGTCGCGTAGGCAAAACCGCGCCTCTTGAATTTATTTTGTTTTTTTTTAACACGTGCGACAGCGGTCGTGTAGGCAAAGTGTCAAAGTCAAGCCACTTACATTTCTTTGGCTAGCGGCACCTGCTCGAATCTTGGCCAATGAGTCGAAACGTGTGGAACCCGGTAATGTTTGTCTTGCGCCGCGATTCGGAGCTAATTAAATTGATGCTGACAAAGGACGTAGTAATTTTTTTCTGGGCGCATCATTAAAATTCACTCGATAAAATAGTTATCTGTTTCAGTCAGCTGTTCAGATAGGTAGGAATTAATTTTTATCGGTTCGTGTTCTGACATTAAACGTGGTAATTGCATCTCTCGCTCAGAGAGAGCCCCCTGATGTATATGATAACCTATTAATATAAATTGAATTTATACAAGGTTTTTCCAATCGTGAACAATCGTGAGTAAAAAAAAGTAGGGAGACTATCGCTTTCAGCTATCAATTATCGCTTAAGCCTGTCCGAGGACAGTCAGCACTTCCACAGTGTCTAGCATAATCAGAGTCCTATTCATTCATGCGATTCATCGGTATGTATCGAATCGAATTTCGATAGTCGGCACTCGATAGTCAGTACGACAAGTCGATCGTATCGAATATCGAGCAATCGAAGAGATTCCTCTTCGATTGCTCGATATTCGATACTTGATCTTCGATTGCTTTGCACAGAGTGACCACGATAGAGTCGTATTATTGGTTAGTTTGAATTGCCCGCGTCGCATCGTAGAATGTGACGACACAAGAAAATAGCAATGGTTACACATTTGTGTCAACACGCCGACACAAATTGGCGGAAAGTTTATTTTATTTATATGGATTCGTTGTTCAGCTGCGATAGGAGATGATGGCGACGAGGCGCAACTTGTGGATGCTTCAGCAATTAATGGAATGACAAATTAGAACGCCATGAACCATATGCATCGAATACACCTACTAGATGTCGCCGGCACGCTGACAGGTGTTTGCCAATGAAAAATAGACCTCACGAGAGAATATATCACATGTGTTGCCATTGTGGATTTTTATGTCTGCGCAGTGCAATTGAGGCCAGGCAACCGCCAATCCCCGACGCGCCCCCCATACTGAAGCGGCACTTTGTCACCTTGTAGTCGCGTCTGCAACTCAGTTGACACGATAATAATTTTTAAAATCTCGTTTGAGTTAGGTTGAAAATTTTATTTTCAACGATTATTCGAAACAGCCTTTTTTTGAGCTGGTTGAATGGTTTGACTATTGAAAACGTCATTGAGAACAACATATTTTTAAAAGTCAACATATAATTTAGCAATTGTTTCAAAAATTCATTCAGCTTGTGTACATGTTGTTAGTTATTTTATTGCATCTCCGAATCATGTGTCATTATGAAATGCACTGTCTTTTAGAGTGAGTTACAAAGTGATCAGTCAGTATATTTCTGTACACCAGTCGTTTTTCCCAAACTGGATTCCATTTCATTCATCGGATTAGAAATGCGCAACCCAATTCGTTGATTGGCAACTTTCCAGACTGAGTTTTCAATTGCAAATTTATAATTGCATTCAGGCATTGGAATATCAAAACTGCTAAATCTTTGTTGCGTTTATTATTGTTTTTGCATCAAAATTGGTATTTCTTTTTACCGATATGCTAAAAAATTGGCTTATTTGTTAACGAAAATTTCTTGGTTAAAAAATTGAAGTATTAATATTAACTTATTTACCAAAGCAACCTCAAAATATTTTCATATTAATCCACTGTCATTGATAGGCCTCATGATGAAGTTTGGTCAATACAAATTCTTATAAATTTTACTTAGTTCAGCAATAATTACCTTTTTCTAATTATTAATTTTTTTATTATTTCAAGTTGCAACGAATTTACAACGCATTTTGACGCAACTATTGGAGTTAGTTAGCCAACAGCCCAAAACGGTCAATTGATAATAAGGGAGAGGGGAATTTTTTTTTCGTAAAATTTCACAGGCTAACTTTTCCAATTTACAAATCACAAATAGCCTGGGAACGAACACATATGTAAATAAGTAAATAAATAAATTAGTAGTCAACAAAATTGTTTGGGAAATTGACATATTCATGTTGATTTTCTTTTGAAGTATCAATTTCATTTTTAAAAGTTGAAATTACATTTATCAATAAAAACGCCTTTCACCAAAAAGTCTTAAAATGTGCCAAAGTCTTAAAAAGTCTTAAAGTTTTATAATCTTATTTATAATATTAAAAAATTGATGTATTATCCCATCGTAATCATAGAACATATATCAGCTTTTCTTTGAACAAACTTCTTTAAAAACGTGCTTTATTTCGTGCTTTCTTTAAAAAACGTGCATCTTTAATTGCTATAAAATAAGGCCCAAATTGGCAAATTTTTAAAATGAAAATCATGATAAAATAAAATTACTAATTGCAAGTTCTGTTTAAATAAAACCAACAGAGGAAATATATTGTGTGGCCTTCCTCCCCTCTTCCCGCAGAGTGGCATATTCGCAAGCGCGGGCCGCTCAGGCTGCCCAACCCCCGGCCTCGGCTCCATGATGCGCACCACTATTCAAACTATTACGGCACAGGTACCACCGGGAGAGCTTCGCATGCTCCCGACCCAAACACACTTGCGCTCCGCCAGCGCTTTGGATTTGCCCCGGTTTCAGTCACGGACTTGAGTTTTCCAGACCACGTCTTATCCACCGGTGCTCCTCCTCCTCCCCCTGTCCATCAGAGACCAACGAATGGTCCACCGTCAACTGGACAACGTCCGGCAAATGCTGGACATGTGCCAGTCGCCCGAGACGCGAGTCGGACGGCGCCGGAAGTGAGCTGTAGCGGACACGATCGCCTCATCCCATCTGGTAAGTTCATTTCAAACAAATACTGAAAATATTCGAGTTTATGGAAATCACGTGCATTTTCTCGTACTACATTGATGTAGTTAAATCTCGATAGAGGGTGAGGTTGTGCGGACAATTTTTTTTGTTAGGGTGCTAATAGCAGGTCGCACGTGCTCAGTTTAATATCATGACGCTAGATGTTGTGTAACTGGAGTACATTTTTTGGCGTGACGGTTTGTGAATAACACGATTTGCAATGGGAAAATATATTTTCTTAAATTTGCTTGAAGAATTAGGAGAAATAGGCAGTGGGTAAGTTGACGTATTTTCATAGTGTAAATTTCTAATTTTCATTGCGAATGATTACAGTGGGTATCGAAATGAATTGAAATGCTTTGAGAAATGTTACTAATATAGTCTGACTATTGAAAATGCTTATATCGTAAATCGTATAATCTAGATACGATTTACGCTATAACACATATTACATTTTATACTTCATTTAAATTTGGCCGGTGAGCTGAGTTAAAGTACGACGTTCCCGGGTTCGATTTCTGGCGCGAGTTCGCTTCTTTGTTCGAAACCCTGGCAAATTGGCGATGACATGCGCCCGATCGAATTACAATATTGTATCGAATTAATCGCAGTAGCTAAATTCCTCGGTTACTCTTTCTGACATTTGAAGCGCAAATAAAATAACATCTGCATCGATTTTCGGCGTGAAAGGTGCCCGTCACCTAAGCGTGCAGCGAGGTCTACACGGTCAAACAAATTCCACCATTTCAACGTGAGATTTCAGAAACCAGTCGACGTCGAAAAAGTTAATGTTTAAAGTTAGCGTTTACAACATTTCAAGTTTCTAGCGTTTACAACATTAAGATGGTTTTGGGAGCAATTTAAATTTCCAGCGAAATATTTTTGATCGCATGTAAGAACCCCTCTCGAAACGATTGTGACATTTCTACGTTTACGTGTTCCGTGCTATGACTTGACGTGGGTGGTATATAGTATTAAACCAGGTGCCAGCTTGATATAACCGCCCCGTACCCCAGTGCTCTCAATGCAAATGTGAACAGATATATTTGATACGCGCTTTGCACGTGCGTTTATAGCAACATTAGCTCAGCGCTGTCCTTCGATTAACAAGTAAAAAAAATTAAAACGAAAAAATCACTTTTTCAACGAATTCAATTTCATTAGCATGAGGGATTTTTATCCTGTAAAGTTTGAATGCGAACGTATTCATTAACAAATATTTAATTGATAAGAGGTGTACTATTTAAGCAATGATTATTTAAATGAAAATGAAATGTCCGGTTCAGCGCCGGAGAAAAAGACGAACAGAGTCTGGCGAACTCTATTGCCCTTGTTTCTCTCTATGTCCTGCAAGTCGTTTGTCTCTATATTTTATCCAAACTCTAGAAATTGATACTATTACATGATTATTTAAATGTTGTGCACACCAAGGTACGACCGTTCCAATTACTGAAAAGAGGAGGCCTGTGTCTCATACACAAGCGAGGTGTTGGCATGAACAATACCAACACCCGCGGAGCCCAGTTTGAAAAAAAAAACGCGTTAATACAGGCTTAAGATAGCCGACTTCCGTTAGAGGTCACGTAATCAAGATGGCGGAAACTTTTTGGTTTTGATACCTAGCTTGTAAACATTGTTCATGTCAAAAATGTCAAAATAAAAACTGTTCCAAATGTTCCTCCTTAGGAAAAGGAGCTTATGTGTTCCATAGTTTCTATGAAAATTTCCATAGAAATAATTTTCGCTCCTACTCAACGTCTCTACTTGAAGAAGGAAAGTAGCGGTGTTCGATCACTGTACCTTATATTTGCGAAGTCCCCTAGTTTGCATACGCACATTTACGCTAACACTTTTAATTAATAGATATTTTTTTTTAAGTGTAACACCCTGGTGGGGGGTGCGCGGAGGATATTTGTTGGAATCGCAAAGGCGAATTTCCAGCTGGATCATGTGACATCAAAGCGTGATGATCCGCAGCATATAAATGCATTGTTATACTGCCCACCTGAGATAATTGTGGTACACAATTGAATCGAACGAATTCAAGGACCGTCCGGACTGTCCGAACTGTTCGGATTCCAACTAAGTCAATTCCATATTCAAACTAGTTGTTTCCCCCTCCTCGTTATACTTTATTTCGAGAGTTGACCTTTTACTGGACGACTTAAAAATAATATTATAACATTGGCAGGAGTTTTGGGTCTGAGGTTGTTAGGCAAAAATGCACTGCAGTATCGTATTGCTGTATGTATCATAAGACAATTTGTGTATTGTAAAATTCGTACCATTAATTGTGTAATCAAATTACCGCCTATCAGAGAAGGCAAGAGGGGAGGAGGATTTTTAAATAGTCCACTGCCTTCACCTCCGAGCTTCCGGACAAGGTGCTCAGGGGGAAATTAACCACCCTTTGCCTTTGCCTAGGCATTGGCTACGAGGACTGAGGTTTAGAACCTCAAATTAAAAAGACCGCTGGATTGTCTTAGTCATGCCATAAAACCTTGAGAACGTTAAACGAGAGCGGGGGCGGCGGCCTGATTAGGAATCACAAAGCCCTTGACGTGTTGGTAAGAAAGCCGCTGAGAGCCTCCAAATTAACCAGCTTAACCATACTACTAAACCAAACCGCTTTAAACAAAGTTTATGAGCATGAGAAAAGAATCACAAGCGCACGATGCAACTACTGTAAGTTAAATCGCCAAACCAGAACGATAAACGAGATTGCAATTATATGTGCAAAATGATTATTACGCGTAACTTTGAACTTCAAAACGCAAAAAAATTGTTTGTTTGGTGATTATATTTAGCAAATGTTTGGTTAAGGCCGCGAAGTGGAATAAAATATTAAAGTATATATAAACCGTAATTATATTTCAAATAAATTAAATTTTCGCATTTTGAAATTCAAATTGACGCGTGTTTATCATTTTGCATATTTAATTGCAATCTCGTTCATCCGCATCGTTTCGGTTCGGCGATTTAACATCATCATCGTATGTTTGTGGATTTTTTCTCCTGCTCATAAACTTCGATTAGATCAACTGCAATTACGTACGTACATCAATTGGAAAAACAACAAATAGCAAATATTTCAGTTTTGTCATGGAAAAATATTTTTGATATTTAATAAAACTACAATATTTAGTAAATCGCTTCAGGTTTGAAAAAATTGAATAAGTAAAAAAAATAGCATTTTTAAAAATAATGACTCGCATACTTGTCTTCACACAATACCGCCAGCTGCAGGTGATGGGCTGAAACTCGGTTGATACACAGGGCGGCTATTCCAGTGCCAATTTCAACTAATAAACACGAGGTGATCTTCCTATTGATAGATATAGGGTGAGGACAGGCAGTCCATCATGACGATAACCTACCAGCATGACGTTTCATCTGGCTCTTTTCGGGGCTTCACCAGGCTGTTATTTAAATGGCGTGGAAGCGTTTACAAGCTCATCTATAAGGAGTTATTTGTCTTCGGATTGGCCTATTCGGCCGTCAGTATTTCCTATCGAACGGCACTCAATGCTGACCAACGACAGTAAGTGACCAATAGGCAGATGTAATGACAGCTGAATAGAAAACGTCTTGGCACATAGTGAAAAAAGTGACCACTAGATGGCGCGCATTGCATCAACAGTCTCCAGTTTCAGGAAAAAATAGGGCGCTACAGATCGTAAAATCCGGGGGAACGTTAGGAATTTATTGTTTAAAAATGTTATTTTAAAAATAAAGGAAAATCTGCTATTCCTTTTATTAGGGCAATTTTTTTATTGTTGCTAGTCAAACAAGAAAAACCATTTTTTCCCTGTTGAAAATAAATTTTGCATATCAAAATCATGCTCGGACTTCACAATCTGTAACGCCCTGTTTTTCCTTTAGGAAGACTGCTGATCCAAAGCGGGCTATCTAATGGCCATTTTTTTTTTTTTTTTTTTGTCTATGAAATTTTTGAATCTAGCCTTCATGTAGTACCCACATGTGAAGCCAGTTGATTCTCTTATAATTGACACAATAAGAATGATTCGTGAATAAAATGATCATCATCTCGAATTTTTGGAAGAGGTGATACCTCTCCGTCATGTACATCTAAAACCACAAACTATAAATCTCGCCTGCAATTTTTTTAATGAAATGCAGATCCATTAATTAGTCTTTTGCAATCAACATGTAAAAACTAACGTCCAAAACGCGTTATTTAATTACTATCGCAATGTTGTGTTAGAAATTAAATGACGCGCTGCATACTTATGTTTATTAATTATAAGGAAATTAAATAGCTGCGCATAAGTTTTGCTTAACCACTAATCTACTCTACGTTCTGCACCAGTGTAGGCCATATTGTTACTGCAGAGACTAAAACTTAAAGTTTGAGACATTATTTTGTTCAAAAATAAAAATTGGAGATCCTTAATTTGTTTCATATTTACAAATGTGAACCAAAAAACATTGAACCAAAACAAAAAATTGAGTAATCTGTCTCAAATTTGAAACTTGTCGTCATTTTTTCGCTTTACACGTCTTTATTCAAATGTAAAATCGAGTAGTCATTTAAAAAAATTCTACAACTTCTAACATAATAAGTTTTTACAATGAACATATGTAGCTTTGTCTGATTAAAAGTCTCCTACCTTGAGATGATTTCTAATTGAATGTCTACTATTTTTTGTGCGCAGTAAATTTGAGATGATCTCCATGTACTGCAGCAAATACATCGACATGATCCCGCTGTCTTTTGTACTCGGATTCTACGTCACTTTTGTTGTTCAACGCTGGTGGACTCAGTTCATTTCCATACCGTGGCCAGACAGGTACATTTTTCACGTGTATAAAATAAATAGCACGTGCCATTTGGTTTAAATTACTGCCGATTGTACGTGGTCAATTCTGCACGTGAAATGTCAATTCAAGACTTTGTTTTTCCTAGTGCAGAGTGTTTGTAACAGTTTTAAGCCATTCGATGAACATTGTCAGTGCCTATTTTAATTGTTATTGAACATTTTGATATGTTATTGCACTTGGTTCCTGTGGTCGAACTGAAAAAAATGACCAATCGAGGATTTAAAAATCAAATTTTCTAATCTATATATGAATACATTTTAAAGTCGTTAGCGCCATCTAGTCATGGTAAGAATCGCCAATAGGGAAAGTCAGTGATGCTGGAAGACAAAAAAAAATCTAGCGAATCACTTATTTCTCTAATGGACGACAAATGCAAAAAAAAAATCGCTTCTCAGTAAGCCGAGCTTCGAGAGTTGAAGTGACTTTTTTAATTTTTAAGGAATCCGAACCTGTGTAAAAAGGAAGCACATTTTCTACAACCACTGTCACGATTTCATATTATCGTACCACATTATGCGATCGTGTCTCGATTAGAAAAAAAACACATTGTAATTGTCTGGCTGTGTCATTTCTGTTAGCGAGAAAACTCAAGAAGTCATCTAGGGGTTTTCCTAATTGTAATTTAGGTCGATTCGTGATGTAACTTATTTTCCAAATTATAGAGAGCGCTCATTGTTTTAAGAAGTGTTGCCAATTAGGGGGATAATTTAGGGGAGAGCTTATTCTCGACTCTTTGGCGCCTATCCTAAATTGGGATTGGTTTGCTTTCACATTGTCAGTGACGTCACAGACGACCAAATTCAAAATGTCCATTTATGGTGGCCATTTTGAATTGGTCACGTGCAGATTAGGTCAGTAATAATTTTGGTCCTCCCCTCAACCAGATTAATGAACACCGTCATCCTCTACGTCGACGGATCGGACGACAGAGGGCGCTTCCTTCGCCGCACCCTCATGCGCTATTGGAACCTGAGTTTCGTGTTGATGATGGCCGCCGTAAGTCCTGCGGTCAAGAAACGGTTTCCCACCTTGGAGCACATTGTACGAGCAGGTATATACATGTATACTCAAAAGCGAGGTTTACACGTTCGATTTAATACAGTGTTCCACGGAGCCAGTATTGGTTTGTCGGAGCATTTGAAGTGTAAAATAAAAATCGAAATTGTTAGAAATTCATTGCAAGTAAAATACATGTAGAATTAATGTTGAAGACAGCTCTGTGGTATAACATCCGTCGGTTAAATTACACCTTCCGGATATGAGCGACTAGAAAATACGGTATCGAGTGGGGTGCGTAGCGAAACTGACTTACCTAACCAAAAACATAACATAAAGTGTCTAATCAGGTGATACTGACTTTCGCTACGCGCCCCACTCGATACCGTATTTTCTGGTCGCTCATATACGGAAGGTGTAATTTAGCCCATCCGTCATGTGTGGGGGAATCCCGTGTTCGATTCCCAGCTCGGGCTCTCACGTTTATTCGATCCAGGGGTGCTGGTGAAAATAAACCCCTCACCTATTGCCTTATTAACACTAAGGTTACTGAATCTTATTTGGTTATATTCACTACAATATAAATCATTAAAAAATTTAATTGAAAGACGTCATAGATGTCATGTACTATTGAATTTTTATCTCCGTGAAGTCATTACAGATGGTACTTTTACTTAAGGTATGGCCAGTAAGAATGCCATAAAGTAATAAAATCGTTGCATCTTCATCTGGAATGATGCCACGTTCGTTAATAAGAAATTGGTTAATTTGCTCGTAAAGCAGCGTGTAATTTAAATACGTGAGTGCCCTATTCAATTTGGTTATCCAATCAAAATGATGATGTCAAATAATACAAGGACATTTTGGACTGCTAATGGCACGGGGAATTAACGCCGACGTGCTTGTTTAATTAATTTTGAATTAAAATATAAATTCGACCATTGATTGGATTATTATCGAGATGAAATTACGATGGAAAATCTTTGAGAAATTTCTTGTGCTTACTATCGAAATTGGACTTGATGATACGATGTATATACGTATATATGCAGGGTTGCTCAGAAATAAACATGTCCCGTACAAATGCCGTTATATTTTCTTTAATATTGTAACGATTCGTTTGAAATTTTGCATACGGGGCCTAGTATCATACAGTTTTGATTTCCGAAAGACAATCGTGTTGCTTCATGGTTACGTCCCAAAAGCGTCTGTTAAATAAGCAGAAAGCGAAAATAGGATAGTTGAAAATGGTGTTTACCAAAAAATATAGTAATATATTAAATAAAATAAATAATTAGATAAAGATGTGACTCACGACTTCATATAATGAATCTAATGTATTTGGTTTATTCCGTTGAAAATTCAGGTTTCATGACCGAAGATGAATTCGATATTTACAACAGCATCGAATGCGATTTGTACAAGGGGTGGATACCGATGAATTGGTTTATAAATATTCTGGCACAGGCACGGAAAGAGGGACGAACGAAATCAGGTGCAAGTCTTAAACACGTACTGGAGGTAAGCGCATCTCAAATGCGAGTAAAAATTAAATAAGTATTCAATATTTTGAGCTCAATTTGTTATTTTAAAATTGATTCGCTATTAATTAACATTATTTTACATTTTGGTGTATTAATTTTTGTGCTGCTTTAGCGATGTTTCTTATCTTAAACGATTACGATAAAAAGGACTTTGTTATTTCGTTACATAAATTTAAAAAATAAAACGCGCATACAATTTTAGGATACATTTTTTCAACATTAACATGTTTTGTTACGATAAATTGTAGCCAGCTCTGAAGGAAACTAAAAGGTATATTGTCTTAACCTATTGCTACAAGATATATATAATTCAATCTTAAAGTGTTCACATTAGGAAACAATATAGAAGATTGCAATTTCTGAATAACTGATCGAATTGTTCGATATTGCAGGAATTGAATGATTTTCGCCATAATTTACGACTACTTTGGTGTCATGACTGGGTCACATTGCCGCTGGTTTATACACAGGTTCGGTTTCATTATTTTTATTTTCACTTCATTCTGCTTTATTAGTGTGTATAGTGATTCGAATTAATTAATAACTTATTAATTAGCAAGATTAAGTTAAAAAAAATTGTGTCTCTTCTAGGTAGTTACCTGGGCCACTCATCTGTTCTTTGTGATATCGCTGATCGGACGTCAGTTTTTGGACACGACCAAAGGTTACCGGGGTCACGAGGTCGACCTCTATGTGCCCTTCTTTACCATCATCCAGTTTCTCTTTTACATGGGATGGCTCAAGGTGGCCGAGCAGCTCATCAACCCGTTCGGTCAAGGTAATTTTTTAATGTTTTACAATTAAATATTAAATATTTTATATTTTTTTATGTGCAATCCTAGCACAGCGAAAGTCGTAATTCAGATTGCAGTCACGCATACAAATTTATTTTTCTGTGACGTTTATTTTATGTACCTGTAGATGATGACGACGTGGAATGTAATTGGTTGATCGATAGGCACCTACAGGCAAGTTCTAAATTTTTAGAAAGTTTTCGTATTTTATCGAATGTTCAGAAACTAAATTACAATTGGAAATGGAATTTGCTTTACTTCCATTCCGACTGAACGCACAATTTGTTTTTGCCGGAAAAATTCCTCGGACGTCACATTTGTTTATTCGATGCTTACAGTCAGTCTTGAAATATTTCTTTATGTGTTTATTTCTTAGCTTGTTATTTAAAAGACGTTATTTCTTTTATAATTTCTTGTTTTTTCTTAACCGAATCGGTCCGGCAGGTATCCTATTTGGGAGTGGACGAAGTATGCAACAAGATGCCAATCATTCCAAGCGGTGTCCCCTGGATACAAGATCAACCCTTGACCGAAACCAAGGAACCGGAAGACAACATCACCCAGTTTCACGTACTGGGACAGTGCTTTCCGGACGGAAGCGACTCACCGTGAGTTCAATTACAAACATAATAAATATTGAAACCAACATTCTTAATTTGGCCGCATTTTCAATATCGTTCTGGTTTTAAATATCGGTAATATTATTATTTTGTAATTAATATTTAAGTAGTACACAGTGCTTTTAGGACGGAAATAAGTTACCTAGAACCATAATAATTACAAAATGATACTATTAAAAAGCAAGATTAGTTTTATATTTAAAACCAACAAAGGTTGTTCCATCATGATCTGAACGATATTGAAAATTCTGCCAAATTAAGAATATTTATTTCACCACTAACATTTGCGATAATTTTAATTACCAGAAGCCCTGACCATTTCTCTGGAGTGTTTCATTCATTTTAGAATTCGCGTTGAAGCGCATCCTTGCTGAGTTTGAAACAAACCACTTAGCATGCTTTCCATAGGGTATCCTGTGTGAATCGATGGCGGTTATGAATACCCATTTCGACAGACCAAAAGCAGAAAATTTCATGGCTAATGCATTTGATGATTTGTTAGGAGTGCAACTTCATGGGATTGCTCGAAATTTTGTTTTGCCTTCCATATTTTCAAGTTTTTCATCGCTGAACGTGATGCAAGACTTGATACCTTATCCTGATGCATGAACGTCTTGTAACTCCAGAGTACCCTCTAGACTCTCAACTCTAGAATAATCCATTGTTCATTTTATAATCTAATCAACAGTTTTACGATTATTTTTTATTTTTATTTACTGCTTTTTTAATCTTTCATTTTGAGTTTGCGATCATAAAACCTTCAATTAAACCTTTAAATATTTTCATTATTAGGGCTCATTAAATCTTGTTTGGTTTTCAATTAGCCTGAAAATTAGATTCTCTTTGCTTCACTGACGCAACTATCATTCACGGAAATTAAAATAAATCAATATCAATTACCCAATGTAGCATTAAATATTTTCAACACCTGCGCTCATTATAAATTATATTTCCTCTTCCTTCGGGCGACGTCAAGGAAAGCGCCATCTTTCGGCGGACTCAACCGACTTACCCCCGTCTTCCGCAAACTGCGCGAACGAGACAGTCCACCAGGCGTCGCCACCATCACCACCACTACTCCCACTAAGCGTTTCCGCACCCTGGGCAACCGTAAGTACCTGCTGTCCGAAAAATCGTTGATCGCCCTTAATACCGGCTGCCGCGTCGGTCACTTCCGTAACGGTAGCCGAGTCGGATCCGGCCGGGACCACTGGAACGGAAGTACGTCGTCGGAGTGCGTGGTGCAGATGGAGGTGGGCGATCCGTTAGGCGATCCGTTGGGCGATGCGTTGAGCGCCTCCTCGCGGTCGGAGCACGAAGCAATCGCTTATACCAATAACGCGTTCCTGTCGGACAACGGCAGCGTGCGTCGAGACAATCGGATTAATCAATCGCGGTCGTTGCCGAGCCGGACGGTACCGGACGATAGGGAGACGGGGCCGGTCAAGACGTTGTCAACTAGCAGTAGTTTCCCGCGAGGTGACGCGTCGGTGCGAATTAATGTCGAGCAGCTGGAATCCAATTCGTGAATGAATGGGTGAACTATATATGGCGTGCTGGAATTGAAAACGCGCCCGGCATACCGGGACTAAGTAGAATTTAGAAGGAGACTGGTGTGTAAATCACTACGGGAGATTGTGTATCCCTCGTTTTTCTTTTTTTTTTCTTTCAAACAATCAACAATTCAAGCAATAGAAAAAAACGTGGATTTTGTTTCACGCGTAATTCATCTACACAATTGTACGCAATTAAAATAACGTGAGTGAACATTTATACAAAGTTCGTTCTAAAAATTAAGGCAAATGCTGTTGTCGTTTTCGTCACGTTATTGATCATGTGTCCAAGTTAATATATATTATTAATATTTTTTTTCAACGGTTCCGAATGTTTATTATTTATGTTAAATATCAATAGAAATGCTAAAAAAATTCTTCACAATCAGATATGTGAAATTATTCATGTAAATTATTTACATGGAATTGTTTGCTGTTTTAATTACTACAGTATATTGTTTAATGTTGTAAATTATTCTATATTGTTAGTGTTGTAACTGTTACAGTATATTATTTAGTGTTTTGATTACTGTACTATTTATGATCTGTTATTTTGTTATCTACAGATTTTACTTAAAATTAAGTATGTCACTGCAAGCTAATGCTTTCACTAACTTCATAAAATATTAAATCGCTAACGCTAATCAACAATTTCATATGCTTAATTTATGGAGCAAATATTTTTATCTGAGGTTCCGAGAATTAGTTTTGCATTTTTAATTTATGATTGCTCAGAGTCGATACAGTGTCAAGTTCTTCGAAACATTGCCAGAAGGTCGTCACAGTCGTCACGCTTTGATGGTTTGTGTGATTGCCTGTTACAAGGTGTAGCATTTGTCGCGTATCTAAGCGTTTCAATTTTTCGTGCCGAAATTAAAAATTTTAAAGTGAAAATGATTCGAAATGCATTAGAAATACAGAACAAAATAGTTTTAATTTGTCTACCTGGACAAAGTAGCTGTGATATTCGAAACGAAATTTTAGTGAGTATTACTGAAGATACTAAATAATTTAGTGGTAAATTATAAAAAAAAAATCATTAACCACAGTATAAAGGCAATCAGTGATGTAGTGTCCGATTGTTTTGATTTCATTTCTTAATTTCATTTCCATTTATTTTTTTCAATTTCATATACACGAACTTTCGACTATGATGCCTTCTTCGTTGGTGAAAATGAGGAAAGTGAACTTCAATTTCTTTTTTAAATCACCGCGGCATTAATCCGCGGATTAATGATATTAATCAGTAATGAAAAATTAATTGTTAATGGAATAAGCTTTCAGTAATCCGCGGCATATTGAGTTTTGAATCTTATTTTTTACATCTGACTATCGCGCTAGGAGAAACTAAGATTTCTCCGAAAACATTCACTTTTCTAAACACTCAATGAATCTGCTCAATAAGTATCAGTTGATTTTTTATTAATATTTAGGAGTTTGATTCTAAGGAGATTGATTATGTTCCTTTCGTGTTGATTTGGCAATATTTGAGAAAAAACATTTTCACCAGTATCCCGTTACCGAATGAGATAATTCGCGCCGGAAATCGAACCCGGGACCGTCGCACCGCAGTCGGTCACAATACTGCCTGGGCTACGACGAGTCGTACACATATCTAGATGACTTCACTAGCTCTAGGCTGTCAACGCCATCTACTGAGCAATTACTGAAGACGCGTTTGGTTTATGTGTACGCGATTCAAATTTAAGGAAATGAGGCCAATTTGCGGTCCTCTCCAGTTGAAAGCGCCACGTGGTGGGCTTTTTGGCCTATTTCCATTGTTTGATTACGTCAGCATCGCATTTACAGCTGGTCGAGAAGAAAGGCGAGGAAACTTGTAATTAGCCGTTAATGTGTGACGCAATGTATTGGATACATGGATGAGTGCCAGTGTTGGGTAGCAACGGAACGGAAATGTTCCGTTCCTAGAAACGGGTTCCTTTTCTGAGGAACCTTGGAACATCTAGGTTCCTTTTCCTAGGAAGGAACGCTTAGAATGGTTTCGCTCAAGAACTAGAAGACTCGTTTCTTTTCTTGTGAGCAGAATTTTAAATATAAAAGTTGCACATCTTCTAACTTACATTGTTAAAAAAAAAAAAATATTACGTTCGCATTCAAAGTTCACGGGATGAAATTCCCATTTACTAATGGAATTTTTAGGATAAATATAAAATATAAATTCAAATATTGTCATCCTTTCAACAAATGATTTTTTTTTCGTCATCTTTTTGTATTTTTATTTTTTAATCGAAGGAGTAGAAAAATTCAAAGTTCCTTTTCAAAAGTAACTACATATACATCGGGTAGGTTCCTTTCGTTTTTTGGAGAAACTGAAGCCGGAAAGAGTTATTTTTAGCTTAGTAGGAACGGGAACTGGAACGTGTTTATTTTTAAAAGGAACGAGCCCAACACTGATGGGTGCTCACTTGGCGTTTCTGTCGAACGCTTTGATTTGCTGCAAGCGTCATGTTCGTATATAGAAATACGACCAGCCGTTGTGTCGTCGGCTGACTCTAACAATGCGATTCTGGGATATACTCCACTCGACCCAAGGCCGAACACCAGCTACGCCGAAGAACAGGTAAACGGTGACTTTTTATGCAACTCTCCCATTTTTTTTTCTTGATTTGTTCGGGCGAATCTATTTTTTATTTTGCAAACCGTGATGTTTCTTGTTGCCGGTAATTACTGGGTTTCAAGCATAGCAGATTAAGATCGCAGTTCACAAGTTTTTCCTAATCGATGGTGTGAATTGAGAATTATCAACAGTGCATTCAGGGCAACTTGTACTCAGTTTCCGTGATTTGCAAGCTGTTGAAAGTTTTGGGAGAAAAATAAGGTAGGAATTTTCCGCATTTTTCGTGGATTTAATGTTCCATCGTTGCTATTTGTCATCTTTATTCTTTTCTTTTGTAGATTTTTTTTTAAATCACCGTAGTACTTAGTGCACTACAGAATTACTGCACCCACGTGTCTATGTGGAGATATGTGAGGGGCAGGGAATGGAAGGGAATAGGGATGGCATCTGGAATAGCCAGACTGCAGGATCCACCCCTAAGCTCTGGACTCCCTAATGGAAGCTAAGGGGTGACG
>JAUJYS010001539.1:0-17086 GCA_033995665.1 Melogona broelemanni | reverse complement strand
TTTATTTTAGAACAAATTTTCACCATCATGAGCCAAAGTGAGGGTTTAATTGAAATAAAGTTTTCTTAAAAAAATTGTGATTTATTTAAAACGATCATTACTTTGGAAGAAAGAAAACAAGGGAAAGAAAGAGAACAAGTGCCCATAAACTACAATGCATAAGGAAATGAACATAACTAAAAATGTCAATTTTGTTCAGAATATTTCCATGACACTTTTACCCACACTTCTCCATCCAAACTTCGTTTCCCTGACAATATACGGAGAGTATGAAATCTTTTATACCAGTATTCCGCACAAGAAAATGACTCAACTTTGACATTTTGTTCTGAACAGCGTCTGAAATCGAACAGAGGGTCTAAGGAGGCAATAATGCATGCAATGATTTCCGCGCCTGAGTTATGAGTGACACGTGCTGAGCTCGGGACGCCATCAAGTGTGCAACCATCACGAGCATAAACGCTGTCCTCAGCACAAATAGTTTCCGAGCTACCAAGAGTGGAAATCCCGAAAAGGGAGAGAGGGAGTTGAATGAAGAAGAGCAGGGAGGAGGGGGGAGGGTGATGTATAGAAGGTCTGGGATGTGGGATGGGGGAGGCAGATTGAAATGACAGAATACTCTAACATGGAGATCGCTCGCCGAAAGGATCCTCCTGCATTGACATCCATTAAGTGCTTGTAGAATTCTAAAAGCCACCCGCCAACCCATGAAGTCGTCGGGAACAGAGTTGGTCAAACTTTGGATGAGCATTATTAGTTGAATTTTTAAAATTTATTTGGCACCGGTACGAATTCATTCTTTACGGTCTTATTGTAGAGGTTGATCTTAATATTGCAAGAAATTATAATACGTAGAGAAAAATGGAGGTTTTCACGCGACTTTTAATTTTAATTTTCAGATTATATTTTAACTGGTGTCAATTAAATGTTCTCACCTTATTTTCTTAGGCTTATACAATTAATTAAAAGGACCAATTGTAATAGCCTAAATAAAATAACGAAACTACGGAGAAAATAGAAATATTCTAACCTATAAACAGGCTAGATTAGAACATTAAATTCTAGAGAATTGTTTTGGAAATGCCTCAGAAAATGCGTATGTTGTAAGAAATGAAAAATAGAAGAATTATTTTATTTTAATATGCGAGCATGTCTGTGTCGTATTTTCCAGTGATTTTTTCGATGAAAATTGGTTAAGTTACAACGAGCAAAAAAAACAACCCAATTTTAGGACCATTAGACAATACGACAATAAGGTAAGCATTATGAGCAGCAAGCCAGGCGGATGGCTGTCCCGCATAGCAAATATGCATTACAATTTGCCTTTTCCGGGCGGAGCTTCTTTCGTTACATGCATGCAATAAGGCTGGAAGACAGTCAAATTGTTGGTTGTGCCGCAAAGCACAAATGCATTACAATTTGCCAATTCGTGAGGAGCTTGAGAACCTTGAGAACCGATAGTTCAACCTATGTCATTTGTCACAGTATGCAGTAAAGAGGTGGCTGTGGAGGGGGGGGGGAGTTGACAATCAAAAATAAATAGGCCGAAAACCAAGGCTCTTTTATATTATAAACGAACTCAACAAAATATTCGTTCAGATTCTAAATCACCTCCACAAAAAAAAAGATCAAATTTAGCAAAAATGCACAATTACCTTACAAGCAAGAGTAAAATAATATCACCCTGATGGTGGTGATAAATGGCGGTAACAATAAAATTAAAATAACCTTTAAAAAAATGTTGGCACTTCAGATTGAAATCAAAATTTAAAATCCAGAGGTTTGAAGGTGTAGAATACAAAAACAGTAAAAAAAAACATGGAGTCGTTTTGACTGAAAGCTCCAGTCTAGTTCCGACTAAAACTCTGGATAAAATGTAATGGATAGATCGATGCATGTACTCAATGAAAGATTGGTAAATTTCACTGCACCGAGCCACAAAATGAATCTCCTCGTCCATGACCCCAAATACATCTCCTTGGCTAACGACATCCTTAGGCAAATTTGTTCGTTGTGAATAATGAGGTCATGGCCTGCAATGCTAGCAAACCCTATTTGACAACTCGGGTTGACAGAACCTACGAGATTAAGAGAAAGAACAGATCTAGAGGAACCGGTGGCATAGTAGTTAGCCTGTTTGCATACGATGCTCATGATCACGGGTTCAATTCCCTGAATGAGACTTTCGGAATATTATCGGATGAGAAAAAATCAAACGCGCGCCTTTCTTCGAAATGAAAGTAAAGTCGTGTGGCCAGTGTCCGTACGTTGTCAGGTATACATAAACGATTCCTACTTAGAAAAGAAACCTAAACAACCCAAAGTTACCCAACATATTAAAAATATATCTTCGTCCTTCACTGGCCATTGTATCCCTGCCATAGACTGTTATGGGTCTGCTTACGTGTGCAACTTGTAATTGCAACCAGCGATTTACACATGTTAGGTACTAACAACGTCAGCAATCATAGACGCGGGCCCGTTTTAAGATGGTATTAGCAATTTTTTTATTTTCCGAATCGAAAAGAGTAATATGTCTGTATGATTGGAAATGGATTATTTGACAGTCATTTCGGCAGTGACAGCTTGACGTATCAAGGTGACGTTTCAGTTGAAAATGGCACGTTTTAAAGAACGGTATTAGCGATAACAGTGCCGAGCCCGAAAGGAACCAGACCGTCTGATTTTAAATAGATTACAATTACAATATATGCCCGCAAGCAACCCCTTTTAGGAGGGGGCCAATGGCGATTAATTGGCGTCATTTCGGCAGTGCCAAGGCCTGCCATAATAATCGGTAACGGATCAGTCGGTGGTGATAAAATGCAATTGCGCATGCGCATTTAAAGTTCACGCACATGTGATTGCATCGCCCAACCGAAACCAACAATACACAATATGTCAGTGTGATTGAAAATGGATTATTTGACGTCATTTTGGTACTGCCAAGACCTGCCGTAATAATAGGTAACGGATCAGTCGGTGGAGGGAGAAAAACGCAACTGCGCATGCGTATTAGAAGTTCACGCGCGTGTGATCAAAGGCGAGAAAATACTTACAAAGGTGGTGAATAGGTAATGGTAAAAGTAGTCGTTCATTTGCAGCTGCAAGATCTGCCGACGGCCACAAGAAAAGAGAGAGAAAATTGAATTAGGATCAGAGCACGGCGTCAGTTACGCTTATAAACCCCCTCACCACTCTCTTTACCCCCCCCCCACCTCAAACGTAACCCACCCATCTCTAATTTTATTCTTATCTGCCATGGAACAGTCTCGTTCAGGTGCCGCTCTCGGTAGATCATCCTATCAGACAGGCCATCAGAGGTGATTAAATTTTGGCACGCACAATTTAAGGGTTAATTAATTTTTAATTTAATTTTATTTAATCAGTTAATTTTCATGGAATTAATCGGCGTTTAATTGTTCATATTAATAAAATTAGTAGTTTTCCTGATTATCTGGTTAAATTTTGATCATCAGTCGCAAGATAAAATTGATCGCACGGTCCATAAGTTATTTTAAATGAAGACAGGTTATTAGCGGTAGCTGGCAAAATGTTATGGTTACTTAATTTTTTAATGTAATTTATTAAACTGTTAATTTTCATTTAATTAATTTGCGCTGAATTGTTCATATTATCAAAATAAGTAGCTTTTCTGATTATCTGTTTATTTTTCGACCAACAGTTGCAAGATAAATTTTTTCGCACGGGCCATTAGTTATTTTAAATTAATTTCCACCCGAACTTTGTTTCGAACCCGCAATATCGGAACTCTTTCTAAAATTCTGGATGAATGTTAAATTTTACAATTGAATTCATCCAGACTAGGGTTCGAACCCAGAATTTGCCCTCCGATCCTACTAACAAGAAACGTGTGTCTCTTCCAGATGGGCAATTTTAAATTAATCACCTAAATTCGACAGATAACCCGCTAAGCCGCACTACAGATTAGCCGAACCATCTGCGGCTGATGGAACGATAAATATGGTAAACACTTCTGATATCGATAATTTATATCCGTTACGATTAAATAAGATTGCCAACGAGCATCTTAACAAATATTTAAAATGACAATGTTTTTTAGATGACATTACAAAAAAAAATTGAATCTTAAAAATAAATTCCAGGTTTTAGCGATATATAGTACGAAATTTAAAGACTATGTTTTGATTTTACTTCGCTGATAGCAATGAAAATAAATAGGAAATTCTGTGTCTTACCGATCTAAGAAATGGGTTGATGTCCTCAGGCCTATTGTCCACGATGACGTTGTAGAAGTCCTTGATCTTGACCTCCTTGAGGACCTCCCGGTAGTTGCTGGGGTCACCCTGCCGGATCATCACCTCCAAGTTCCGACGAGGCGGCTTCCGGACCAGATCCTGCAATTTCAGGTAACCTGCAATCCGGCGAAAAAAAATCAATTTCCAAGATCAGAAATAACAACATCATGAGTCGTACTACAAAATGCAAGTTCGTTTCTATTAAACTCTTTGAATCAACTTTTCGAAGCAACTTGTATTTGACAGTAGTACTACAGATTTGTACAATGGTACAGGTAGATTACGTGTAGTCATAATTTGTTGGACGATACGGCGACTCGTGCTGCCAGTGCCAATTATCGATCGTGTAGACCAAACGTGAAATGATCAATGGTATAAACCAAACGTGAAATGCTCGGTGGTATAAACCTAACGTGAAATGCTCGATGGTATGAAGCAAACGTGAAATGCTCGATGGTATAAACCAAACGAGAATTGCTCGATGGTATAAAGAAAACGTGAAATGCTCGATGGTATAACCCAGGCTTTAATCTCAGGGAACAATCGTAAGTGAAGACTTCCCTAGAGCGATACCATGGTACCGTGGGGGGCGCATGCCAAATCTAACTGTAAACGCTGCGATGAAAGAAAATTTGATGTTGGCACTTAGTCAAAACCACAACGCACCCCTTAGGACTTATCATGTACCTCTTTAGACCTAAGCTTGAAAAGGAGCAATTTTTTCTACAACCAACGATCGTCATCACTGAAGTGAATATCACAACAAATTATGTTATGTTATGTGTCACCAGTAATAGTACCCAGGGAACGAATAACGAAAGCCCGAGCCGGGAATCGAATCTAGGATCACCTGAGATACGACGAACGCACAATTTTCTTTAGCTGTATATTTTTGTAGGGCGATACACTACTAATTTTGATAGAGGTTGTATATCTATATTATTTTTAAGGGAAAGATCGGCATTTATAAATGAAGATTAAATTATTAATTGTTTCACACTATTAATTGAATGTTGCAATACACTTCGGCTACAAAACGAATAAACCTTTTAAAACAATGTTCAAAATGCCCTGTTAGAAGCTCTAGACAAAAATATACCCTTTTATTCTGGCAATGACATAGTTCTACGCCAAAAATAAGACATATCATGTACTATTTTTATACAGTTAGCAGAACAAATTAAATGCAAATATGTGAAGGAAAAAAAAGGTTTTTATCGAAAATTTCGCTCAGAAAGTCCAAGATGGTGGACGAAGGGTCTGGTGAGATCACCGATACTTTAGATTGGTGGGGCTCAGAAAAATAATATCTAAAAAAGCAAGAACAGCCGGTCATAAAGTCTGCAATCCTTTACAGGGACTACACATTTACTGCTTTTCCATTTTGTATGCAGTCGCGTTGGGTACAATATAACGCGGGAAGCCAGTTCCCATATTCCCCCAACCACCCATCACCCTAAAAATGGGATATTTCGAGTGGGGCGCGTTCCAAAAATGAGGACGTTACATCGGAAATCAATTCAAGAAAAAAATTCCTTAATGCAGAAAGAACATTAGCTCAAAAAATTACACACCACTGGAAGTGTATGTGTAAACGGTTTGGTCAAAGATTTTGACAATATTCGAGTTTGAGAACTTTAACTAGGTTTCATTAAACAGCCTCTGTGCTTAGCAGATACTAGTGCACTCTAGTGGCGCTAATAAGAACTAGTTGGCTCGTTGCAGTTTCAGTGGATTGATAATAGGAGAATTATCGATATGGTTTATCGATTGTTTTACTTATGGTTTTACTAACCTCCATATAAACTTTCCACAAGTGGCGAACCCGGATTTGTTCGACAAAATGCCACCAGCAGTGACGTAACCAAATGATGTAGTAAGCGCCACCTAGCGAATGAATTCGCCACTAACCGCAAAAATATTTTCCGAACGAGCCTCACGTGTTGGTATCTCCTGCCATTAGCATCGGTTGCGAAAAAATGTCAGCACGGGCTGGCGCCCTCTGGTGGCGTATCTTGTCATTTCCGTGCCGGAAGAACAACTGGGTAGGAAGTGGGAGGGGGGGGAAGGATAAAAGCCGCCTTCACCAGTCCTTGTTCTATTCAGGCATCTTTTGGTCTGGCTGTGGTTAATGGAATTAAGTTTGGAATGTGTTAACGATCCGGTTATGGGAGGACGTGACCTCAAAAAAGTGGAAAATTGCTTCCACATATATTATGATGTAAGGTGTGAGGGAGATAGGCGGGGTTTATGGGGGGGGTGGCAACTTAATATGGGGTGGAGGTAAGCTTTGTTGACTATATTTTTCAGAAATGAGTTAAACAATTTAGAGAATCGAGAGTTGACTCGGCATTTATCGTTATCATCTCGCACGAACTAGTACAATGGTTTACCGCGGCCTCGACTGACAAAAAATCGTGTTTCGAACATCAAATTAACATGAAAATGAAGTGTCCGGTTCAGCGCCGAAATAAAGACGATTAACGACGATCATCAAATTAACGCGCTTTAATTATTTTACATTTTTGTTGAAATCTAGTTCGTCTCCATCGTTCCGGTTCGGCGATTTACCGTATGTGAATCTCGTGATCTATTTTATTTCTATGCTCATAAACTCTCTATTACATTGAGACAAACATTTTCACTAATGTAGTAGTCTAATAATTTTACAATGCAATGTGTTATATCTTAGAGAATGTAAGAAATATGGTGCCCTCTCACGCATTTTGTATTTTTTTAACACAGTACCCCTCTTGATGATGTGGCAATATGTGAGGAGCATATATTCACCAGTATCCCACGGGATATCGAATAAATTTGCCAGCTTGCGACGGGAATCAAACCCGGGACCGCTGCGTCACAGCCGATCTCAATATCGACTGGGCTACGACGAGTCATACAAACTATTGTAGAAGCAATAAGAAGTGTAACATCTCCTGAAGTGATATTCGCTACAGTGATTAGAAAAAAATTCTAAGGAAATGAAAAAAAATTGATTTCATTGCAAAGGTGCCCTGTGGCGTACAAATAACAGGTTGAACTACTATATCAATCATCGTGGGTTCAATTCCCGACCGAAACATCTAAAATCTTTCGGGCGAGAGAAATTGGTAACTTTGAAATGGAAATTGAACCGTGGGAGCCGTTCCTATGCCATGTCAGGTTCACGTAAAAAATCCCAAACCTAGGTATGAAGCTTATTAGAGGGCACCCTGTGATGCATTGCGACTGTAGAGGGTGCGTTTAGCTTTTGGCAACGAGATCTGTATTAAAGAAAGCTATTACAATCTACAAGGGCTGAAAGTAACTTGTCGCACGAAAAACGCAGTGGAAAAACCCCATTATCGTACAATACCTTATTTCGTAACTGAGCCTTACGAAAAATGTGAATATTGCTTAGTTATACAGGGGGGGAGGGGGTGGTAAGTTTTAATATGAGGATGGCGAAAGGAGTAAAACAAATTCGCATTTAGAAAAGAAGGGTGGGGGCGGTTTCAATATTATCCTCCCCCCCCAAACATCTCCCCAACTTTCTTTAACGGGGCAATTGTTATGTTTATGGCTCCGGGAGCTCTTTACGAGGGAAATTTAATGCCGATTGCTAGCGGAAACATATGCATGACGGAGAGACTGGCTTCCCGGTAGGAAGGGATTGACGCGCTTGCGTAACAGAATCGTGTCAATCCACAAAAGACCCGATGCTGTATAGACACATGGCGGAAAGGTTGTAACTGTCGCCGTTAGATGCGCGAAAAACGCAAGAAAAAATGGGCTTGAAGGCGGTATTTCACTAGGCGAATAATCGCGGCGAATGCAGCTGAAACGCGCAAATTGCAGCAACTAGGCGGCACTGCACGTGAGCTGCGAATGCATTCGTGGCGAATAGAAATGAACATGTTCAAGTCTATTCGCCAGAAGCCAGCGAATTAGCTGCGAATGCATTCGCAACTCACGTGCAGTACCGCCTAGTTGCTGTACTCTTGCTGCAATTTGCCCGCTTCAGCTGCATTCGCCGCGATTATTCGCCTAGTGAAATACCGCCTGAAGGAACCAACAGCAAGCGGGCGACAATTTTTTTAAATGTTTAAATAATAGAAAATTCGATTTAGTCCAAATATAGTACTTGCTAAAACAATATTGAGTGGAATCGGATTGATATAACGAGAGGGACTGCTATAACGGATTGATATATTTGACAAAATGATCAATTATTTTTGACCGGGTATAACAATAAATATACTTTGACAGCAATTTTCAATTACGGCAAAAATACTTCTCAGCAGGCATTTCAAAATATGATTTGGCATTTGAATATTACTAAGTAAATGTATTCTAAATTGATCGATTTATAAATTTATTTTGGTTATAAATAACCTGGCAAGCGTTATATATTACGAAATGCACTGAGAGATATTTATTTGTAAGCGTTCTCCGGAGAAATTTTAATTTCACTCTTGCGATCGTGATTAATTTTTGGCAAGACGCTCATGTGAAATCAATGATGTCAAATTGAAGGAGTTGGCGAGTTAACTCCCCGTTGTCAAACGATGTCCACGAATTAATGAAGACCAGCTGTTACATGAAATCCAAGACGTCAAAACATTGACGCACATGCGGACTTTCCTAACGCTGAATGTCTTGTATATTCTCGCAACCCCTTCTGTGTCTTCTCTGTATACAAGATATGAGTAATAATTTTCTCGCTAGTAAACAACAGCGCAGCGCGCCGAACGCCTTAAACGGGGGAATGGTGAACCGGTTTGAATCGCTTTAGGACTTTCGAGACGCGCGTACATTCATTAAGATTTCAAGAGAAAATCGTAATCGAGCTTAGAAAGCGTGCAGGTAGGGCCGGCGCGCGCGCTTCGAAACCTAGCCCTCTTCCTGCGATTTTTTAAGAATTTTTTTGCCGATGACGCACAACTTCAACCATTTCTTCATTTTTTTTGTTATGCAAGTACAACAAGCGAAGTAAAAACCGCTTTTCCATTAAAGCTTGTCAATGTCCTTCAAACTGGTCGGCGCCTCACCATTCCACGACGCACTTCTCGGTCGAAGTTCTTCGAGAATGTCGATGGAAGCGGGCCACTGTCCGGTGGTCGCTCGAATGAAGTATAAATATCCGCGCGAAGGCCAATCAAATCATATTCAAACTTTTGAACAGGTGGTGGTGGCAGCCGTCCACTACAGGAGAAACAGTTTCGTTTGTTCCGCGATTGGATTATTTTCTTCGCCGACCAGAATCGTGCTTTCGTCGGCATCGTGGTGCCACATTTTTTTTTGCATTTTTGGACAAAATAACCATCCGCGACAATGCTTGACGTGTTCGGTGCCTTCAAGGCCTTGGCGACAAAGATCAAGACGATCAATGTCGATAATACGATTTTTAAACTTCACTACCGCTTCACCTTTCTGGTGATGTTGGCCTTTAGTGTTCTGGTGACTGGACGACAGGTAAACTACTTTTTCATTTTCTTTTCTTTTAATTAAAAAAATAATAATTTAGAAGGAAATTAAAATCCATTCAGCTATTTTGCTGAATCAACAATTTATGACAATATTTGACAATTTTTCGATATAACTTTGTTCCTTGGCCAGCAGAGAAGCAAATGCAAGAGTGGCAAAGCTTAATAATTAATTTAATATTCATTTTAATATCGTTGAATTCAGATAATCAATTGATATAAGTCTATCTATAACCAAAGCTGCAAATAGTAAATCTAAACAATTTACAATTAATTTTGACAGCTGTTGCCTGCTTTGGATTTAATATCGATTTCTTTTTGCTCATCTTCTGAAGGCATAAAAAATCATAACATACACAATGTGTATGGTCAATTGGTCAATTAAGAAAAAGATAGCTACTTTCTCATATTCTGTATTCAAAATAATACCCATTAAATATTTGAAACAACCAAACGATATTTAATTCAAACATTTGAAATTGATAAATAGCTTTTTTAATTTTATAAGAAATTAAAATAAACCATAAGGCTTAAATTAAAGTCGATTACCAATTTCAATTGACTTTCTTTTTACCTCCTTTAGTATCTTGGAGACCCGATCGACTGCAGCACAACTGCCAGTATCCGTGAAAACATGTTGGATCAATACTGCTGGGTCTCAAGCACGTTCACTTTGCCAAAAGCGTTCGACCGACCCGTTGGCAGGCTCAGTGGCTTGGCCCACGCTGGTGTTGAAACCTACCAAAAGGGCGATGAGGTCATCTACCACCAATACTATCAATGGGTAAGTACAACAATTACACATTTGTAAAATATGCATGTCATTTTTATGACATTATTTAGCTATTTTTTTGGGGGGAAATATTTGGATTAAGTTTTATGAATTATATTATTTGCAATTTTCCATCTCACATTATTCAAGCAATAACTGATTTGAAATTATTTGCTTGCTTTTAAACCAATGACACATGTTCAATTAAGTTACTAAAATTAAAATTGGAAACTTGCTCAAAGGTTTTTATTAAATTAGTATTGTTTTTGAACCAATTTCCAATGAATGCAAATGGAAAATAGGATAGATTTGTTCAACGTTTTAATTGCTGGTATACTACTGTTTTCAGTTCATTGGAAACTCTTTTTGAAGGTGTACCCAAATAGAAAAACTCGTTCAAAGGCATTCACTAAATTATTAATTTTTTTTTCTTCTTTTCTGCATATTTCAGGTCTGCTTCGTTCTGTTCCTGCAAGCACTCATGTTCTACATGCCGCACTTCCTGTGGAAGATTTGGGAGCACGGACGTCTGAAGGCTCTCTCCGACGATCTGCAGGGTCCGCTCGTGGGCGGCGATTTCAAGCGCGACAAAATTGCGGCGATCGAATCTTACTTCCACAACAGCCTCAACCACCACACTTTCTACGTGCTGCGATACTGCATCTGCGAGGTGCTCAATTTCGCCAACGTCGTCGGTCAGATGTACCTGACCAACCGCTTCCTCGGTGGCGCCTTCCTCACCTACGGTACGGACGTCATCCAGCATTCTGAGGCCGATATCAACAATCGAACCGACCCCATGATCAAGGTAAGATCGTTTTTCCAATTTATCGGAGATTTTAGCCTCACTCAGAGGACAACCTTTCTCGGGCAAAGTTTGGCATTTTTTTTTTTTTGTCTTGGCCTCGCACGAGAGAAAAAAAAAGCCAAGGTCGTTTCTGTTTCTTCCGCGATTTGATGGCGGGGCAGAAGTAGAACAATCTTGCCTTCAAAGATAAGATTGTTCTTGGCCTCGTAATTACTGTAATAACCTCGTAACGACTGTCATGTAAAATTAGCGGGCGATACATATTTTTTTTTTAAATCTAGGGCGCATTTAAATAGGCAATGGCTGTCTACATTTTGAACCATTTTTTAATTGCCGACGCTTCTGCCACAAATTACCCGCCCTGCACAATCACACCTATTTACGAACAATAACTCGTTCGCAAATAGGTGTCAATTAGCACGTAAAATTGAGCCGTGGAAACAAAACACATCTAACCATTTATTACCTTGATGCCCTCAGGTGTTTCCAAGAGTCACCAAGTGTACGTTCTTCACTTATGGACCCGGTGGAGATATGCAAAACCACGACGCTCTGTGTGTACTGCCGGTTAACATCATCAACGAGAAAATCTACATTATCCTGGTAAGTGCTTCCCTATTTGACGGTTATCTGGAATTTGACGGAAATTTGGAGGTGGGGAACTTGGATTTCCCGCTTTACAGTATCCATTTAAATTGTTTATTTATTTGAAGTAGTTAACTGTTTTTAAACTAATATATCGCCATTAAACAAAAAATAAAATAATATTCTAGTTCATTAAACGTTTAAACTATTCCAAACGTTTATTATTTATTATTAAGTATATTTTATTATTGGATTACCCAATTTTGTAGTTCAATAAATGTTTAAACTATTGCTAACGTTTATTATTTATTATTAAGTATAATTTATTATTGGTTTCCCCACTCAATCTGTTGCAGTGTATTTAACTTGTTTATTTATTTGAAATAGTTTATTGCTTACTGTTTTTAAACTATTGTATCGACATTGAACAAAAAAATAATTTTTCTAGTTTATTAATTGCTTAATGTACTAAGGTAATAGTTTAGTATTATTTTAAATTCGCCTATTAATTGGCAAAATACACCTTTTTTAATTCGTCGAAATTCATGTCGGTGCAACATTACCTTTTTTTAAAAAGCAATTTTACCAATCCGAGGAACATGCAATTAATCCCTTCTTCCACTCTTTCAACGATTCTTGCAGTGGTTCTGGTTCATAATCTTGGCCGTTCTGAGCGGAGTAATGCTCATCTACCGCCTGGCCACCGCCTTTTCGCCTCACGTGCGCTTCATGGTGCTTCGCTCGCGCGCCAACGCCGTGCCCAAGAACGACGTGGAGAAGATCACCTCGTCGGTCCAATTCGGCGACTGGTTCCTGCTCTATCAGCTCAGCAAAAACGTCAACAGTTACTTGTTCAAAGACGTCACCGACGTGGTCATCAAGCAACTGGAGGACGACTACAAGCCTTCGGAGAAGCACGGACTTTTCAAGAAGCTTCCTTTATGATAGCGTACGCGAGTTCCGGTTAGACGCATCATCATCATCATCAATCACATACATTTCCGCATTAGCAATAATTCTCAACCGTACGATAATATTGCGATTAAATCGACAACAAAAAGTGATCTGAGCGATAAAAAAAAAGTTTGATTCATCGCGCTTTCATTTGAAAAATGCAATGTTTACTGAATCAAATTTCGGAGGATATGCCTGTGCAAAACGCGCTCAAACATTCCAAACAGAATCTCACTTCATTTCCATCACATTCCCGAATCTCATTTTTAAAAATGTAATACTGGCTCACTCCTGCCAATCATTTTTTGTGATAACTAATCAAATATAAACTATTGCATTATCTGTACCATTTTCCAACTCAAAAAGCGCAATTTTTTGATAGATTTTATGAATGAATGAGTTGTTTTTACCTATTTACGAACATCTTTGTCATCACTCCGAGCGACCAAAGTGAATGCCAAATTTTCTATTGTATTCACCTTTTCTATGCAAAGTGTTTTTTAATGTAAATATTTGTCCATTTTGCTTGCATTGATTGATACTCAATTTTTATATTTTTTTCAAGCCTCAATTGTATTTTGTTTTGTGTGTTCTATTTTTGTTTACATAATAAAAATGCATAATAGTATTATTGATTCACGTTTTCTTTTTTCAATTGTCTTAAAAGTTACATTTCTCTTTATTTCGACACGTCTGTCTTTTTGTGATCTCGCTACAAATTGCGAAATCTCGCTTCATTTCATAAGTCAATTCTGAAGCATAAATCTACTTTGTAATACCTGTAAGTGCTTGGAGAAAATGTTCCATTATTATTTAATTTTAAATTAAATCGATGAGTTTTAGCAATTGTTGGGTTCGGTCCTTTTGAAATTCCCAGTTCCCGTTCCTTACATGAAAAAAGGAACCAGCTTTTTCAGTTCCTACAAAAATTAAAGGGAACCAGGGCGTTCCTAGTTCCTTTTAAAAAGGAACCTGGAACTTTTCCGTTCCTTACCCATTTCTTCGATTAAAACATATATTAAAAATACAGAGTGATGTAATTATTACTATATTTACGCGCGAGCAGCCCCTTATACGGGGGGCCTATGGCGGGAATTAGAATGATATACTTTAAGAGGTTCAACTGTTCATATTTGTTTTTTGTTTAATATTTGACTATGTTCATGGTGACCCCCAAATGGGCATTTGCGAGACCTGACATAATTTTTTCTATTCTAAATCTTTAACAATTTCTATTTAATGTTGTAAAATTGTTCAACTGTCGACACACTTAGGAAAATTGTACTCGTAAAAAATTGGAAAGTATCGTAAAAGAAACCCTGTACACATATATTATTATTTATTTATTTATTGTTTATTTACTGATAAAAATTAATACATTTCTGCCGTCACCCCAACCGGGGGAATTCTGCCACCCCTTATTATCCGTATCTAAATACTAGGTATGAGGGGTGGCAACTCATTACTATAAAAGAAATCTCTGTTCGAGTTCCTAAAAAAAAGTAACTAGTTCCCGTTCCAGTTCCTACATACATAAAAGTAACCTAGGCGTTCCTAAGTTCCATAAAAAGGAAAACGTATTTATTCAGTTCCGTTCCTACCCATATCCATCCATACCCCTACAACCGTTTAGTGTGGCTTTTATTGCAATATTGCCTGACGCCCATGCCCTTCAACTTTAAAAAAAAAATTAGATTTTAATTTGCCAGCTGGGCTGCTCGCAGGAAAATTTGTAATTAAAGTGTGGATTTCCTTCGATCTTCAATTATTCATCCTTATTGCATGACTCCTTCTTCAGAGACACGTCAGCATAGCAGAAATCGTTATTTTTCAAGGATATAATTGAATAGAATAGGGATATATTAAAATGTTGATGCTTGATCAAATATGGCGCTTTTAGTCGTCCTTCCTGTTCATTTGGTTGCCAGACAAAACAGTTTTCATTGCACGTTTGTTTACTTTTTCTACTGCACTCTAGCAAACATTCTATAGCTCTTTGGTGACTGCCGGCAAGTGGCGCTACCTACAGGGACAAATTAATAGTTAGATGGGCACATATCGGTCAACCCCGATGTACACGTTAGCAAGATACATGAAAGAGGATAAAGTGTCTAGAGTAAAAGTCACTTGACTCCTCTGAGTTGCCAGAGGAATCTGCGTGCTTTTCCGTCGTGCCCTGAGGCATGTTACACCGATTGATCACTAGACGGCGCCAACCAACAGTGTTGGGTTCCGTTCTTTTGAAAAGGAACAAGTTCCCGTTCCTCCGATGAAAAAAGGAACCAGTTCCCATTAACGTTCCTCAAAAATAAAAAGGAACCTCGGCGTTCCTCCGTTCCTCAAAAAAGGAACAAGTCCTTAGGAACGGGAACTTTCTCGTTCCCGTTCCTCCGATGAAAAAAGGAACCAGTTCCCGTTCCCGTTCCTCCGATGAAAAAAGGAACCAGTTCCCGTTCCCGTTCCTCCGATGAAAAAAGGAACCAGTTCTCGTTCCCGTTCCTCCGATGAAAAAAGAAACCAGTTCCCGTTCCCGTTCATCAAAAATGAAAAAGGATCCTAAGCGTTCCTCCGTTCCTCAAAAAAGGAACCAATTCCTGGGAACGGGAATTTTCCGTTCCGTTCCGTTCCAATACTGGCTAAAACGCATGTACAGTAAAAGCGTCTCCAACATAGTTCGGACAAACATTCGAATTTTCTCTTTACTAATTTCAATTGCAAGAACGAAGTGCCCTATATAATGTACTTGGGTCTCAGTAATACATACATACATGTACATTCGCGTCTTAGAGCGATTGTGTCGCGCATCACCTTATTTATAATTAGCAGATATATAATGTCAAGATCTACTCGCACGAGCCTCATAATTTCTGCGTCATTTTGGTAGTGGCGCTACGTGTTTCGCTATTGAAATTAAATCGGATCAAAATATCCTGGAACACGTTGTTTTGTTGTACTGGAGGTAGTTATCTAGGACAGAGAATTTAAATACATAACCGACCACAAGCATGATCTTTAACATCGATTATGACGGCTCGTGGCGTACTGAGCCAAAAACTACGATGATTTGGCTAGATTTCACGAATTGTACTGCAGTAAAATTAATTAATAATTGCGACACATTACGCAACAAATTAACAAGATAATACATGTAGAAAAAAGCACCCTGCTTTTTAAAAAAATCTGTCACCAATAGGTGGCGCTGTACGTGGTAGCACAAATGAGAAAACGAAATCGATGCGAACCAGACCTCGCCAACGGCGGTTCCGCTATATATAATTTAAATTTTTTTGTCGCCTGATGCTCGCCCATGCATATATATGTAGATCCCCGCATTATCCCCACGGCTACAACAGCTCCAAAACCACACCAATTATAGGAACCCGACATAATGCCTAAAATGTTTCCCAATCATTCGGATGTGTATGTGGCAGTTTGGCGCGAGCAGTTTCCCGCAGGTGACAAACTGTACAACCAGTTACGAAAATGTGTCACTAATATCTCTGTTAAAATATAGCACTGTTTTAGATGCCGGCTGGCAATCAATGTGCTGAAGCGGAAATAGAAGAAATTCGATACGAAAATAGTCCAATGACGCAAATGTGTTCACAGCAACAAAGAGATTAGAAGGAATAGATTACACGTGCAGAAGTTTCCGCTGATGACTATCTATAACAAGTATGGCGAATTTACCAGTTTGTACGACGTCATTATTTCAAACACTAAAGTTGTACACAAATCTACCAAGAATGATCACAAGCGTAGACTTTAGCATCATCCATGAAGCAGATCAATATTCAGTAGTAATAAAATGTCCATAAGGATGAGAAATCAAAGAAATACGATAAAACCCAGGACAGTATGGGGATGAAGACGACTTAGTTGGCGAGACTTTAAGCGCAAAGCGTAAAAATTAGAATAGACCTTCGTTCAAACAATGACATTGTAATGTATTTTGCGACAGTTTATTCTAATTTTTCTGCTGAGAGTCTCACCAACTCAGTCGTATTTATTCCCCAGTCTGTCCTGGGGGTATTGTAGTTTTTTGATTTGTCACTATTTTAAATCGAAGTTGTACAACTATCCACCACGCATGACTATAAGCAACGTTATAAGTTCAGTACGTTAAGTGGAAAATGTACGGTGATAAATGTCGTCTTAGATGAAAAATCGATAAAAGTAGTACAAATATCTACCACGCATGACTATAACGCAACGCTTCAAG
>JAUJYS010001538.1:0-17086 GCA_033995665.1 Melogona broelemanni | reverse complement strand
TTTCAAAGCATTCTGTAAACATTTGACCACATTAGAGCCAAAACCATTTTTGGTGCCTTTTTTTTGCCCACCCTGTATATTTCTATGAAAGTTTTATTTATCAGCGTCTACTATTTTAAAACGATTTGCATGGCATTAGAGTCTACTATTTTCTTAGTTTAAAAAAAACAACATCCAAGGGAGAATTTTTGAAGAATTTTATTGGAATAATTTAGGTGAATTTTGTGAATTGATACCGTAAATTGATTCGTATCGTAAAATAATAAGTGAATTCATTCATCTATGAGTATTGCCAACGACTTGATTGTGCAGTTCGCTGTACTCGTACGTATGTGAAAATAGCTCAGACGTTGTCATTTTCGAAAATGATTTCGGGCTTTCTTCTTAATTGAAATCTTTCTCTGCGTGAACCCTACCACGTAGACTCATTACCACGGGCACGTGTTCATTTGACCCCATACTGCGACTGGAAGCCAAAGAAATGCAAGATTAGAATCGGAAGGTGATGTGTCCTTATTGTTTCGTGTCAGTGATAGATCGCTATAGACAATTCTCGGTAATTCACCGAATATTTTCGTCTACTTACCAGAGGCGACAGAGAAATCGTAATTGCATGGGAACCAAATATCAGTTAGGCATTGAGGCGATCGGAGACTTTGATGCCACAGAACCAATGGCAAGAAATGCGTCTTGATTATTGCAAACCTTTTGTAATCTAGAACGTGCCATATCGTTAATGGTGACTACGGGTCTTGCCTAGTAATTCCTTGTTCTCCTACATTTCCTGTTATTAAAACTTGATTTTGCACAAACCACGATATTGGATATTCGCTATCCGCGAGCACAGAGGTTTTACTCGTATACATAGTATGCGGGCAACTAATGAACCGGTATCCTACAGTGAAAACCAATTTAAGGCGAGCACAAAAAAAGTCAATATAATGGTCGAAAAATATTTTTTTGTTTTTTTATCTTTTTTTTTCTGTTCTTCTCGCCTTTTAGTAGTTACTACTAAGTGAGTGTCAGGATTTTTGAGACTCCGTGTCTCGATTTTTTTTTTTTTTTGCGGTGTCGTATGACCGACAGAAATCAATACTGTGTAGCACTAAAATGTTTATTGTCTAACACTATCAGCCTGATGAAAACTTTTTCATGAAAGGGTAAATACCTAAAATTGGTATAGGTAATAGGTTTCTGATGCTTACCGTGGATTTTAAGACAAACTTTTTCCTCCTTAGAGTCAAATATTTTGATAGCTTATATATCTATATATATATTATATATCTTTCTAGAGAGGAAAAAAAAGCCCAACATTTTTAGAGGAAAACACTCAAAATGCACTTTATTCCTAATATTTTCTTCTTTTGTTTTAGTTGTATCATTTCTTTTTTCCGTGGCTAGTGGTCCGATAAATAATAAATGACAAAATTCTTGCTTCTTTATTTTTTGGGAATACAGAGCTGCTTTTTTGAATGTACTTTGATTTTGTTTGCACCTTGATATTTTAACCCATTTATTTTCTCCCGTGCATGTCCAATTAAATGTCAACTGTGGAGTTCATCAGGTCGTTGCCAACTAGTACCAGGACATTTCCTTAGGTTTCATTTTATCGATATTTGTTTTTTTTTTGTAAGGCAGCAGCACAATATATAAAAAATGACGAACCTCTCTTGTTGCATCCTTCCCGTGTCCAGTGGTCCAGCAGTACTACGAAGTGCAAGTGTACGACGAGTTCGTGATCGTCAACAACACGGCCGTCCTCAAGTGCAACATTCCGACCTTCGTCAAGGATTACGTTAACGTGGCCGAATGGATCAAGAGCGGCAACACCATAGTGCACGCCGACAGCAGCACCAGCACCAAAGGAGGTGAGTTACGACAACCACCCTACTTCAGGTCTTGAAATACCGTTGTGGTGTCACGGGGCAGTGTTGGGTTGGTTCCCGTTCCTCCTAAGGAAAAAGGAACCCGTCCCAGTTCCCGCTCCTTCAAAGCAAAAATTACCTTTCCAGTTCTAGTTCCTACAAAAACTGAAAAGAACCTAACCGTTCATAGTTACTTTTCATAAAAGGAGACTGGCACCTTTTCGTTCCTTTTCGTTCCTTCGAAAATTAGAAAAAACGACAAGTATAACTTTCTAAACTGAGGACAAAATCATAACTTCCAAGTATCCAAAATCACATTTACTAATGGAATTCCATTAGTAAATGGGATTTTTGTCCAGTGTTAAACGTAATTATTTTTTTTTATATTTAAATGATTAAGAGGTTTTATTAATTATTTTTGTGTATTACTTTGCACGTACATTGAAATTATTTTGATCGTTTTGTAACTGTAAAATTCGACGTTTAGTATATTCGTAAATTATCACTAGATGGCAATGTGGCAATCTTTTTGTCAGTGTTCAATGCCTTGCGACGCTTAGTTCAAATTGCCGCTACTAGTCGCGTTTCACCAAACGCTAACCAATTGTCAATAGCTTCACTCAAATTTCACTACGATTTGTTTTCGTTTTTCAAACCCCGTCCTATACGAATATGACGGTAGGCTCTGATTGCAGTACTCGCTGTAGTGTTTACCTCTCAACGCTTGATTCGGAGTTGTATAAAGCTGATTCCACCTATTGGTGGAAACGCGAGACTTGCGACGATCGCTGCTCGCTGATTGGTGATGGCACTTTAATTTCGTCTCGTATTGAACGGTTGGCAAAAGAAAATTGCCGACAATTGGCACCCGCATTCGCTCGCGATTCGAAAGTTTGCCATGCAGCGCGTGCTGTGTCGGGAGGGTGGGGGCGTTGTCTCATTGGGCGGTTTTCCGTCAGAAAATCCAGAGCTCTTAGGTAAACCGAACACGGATTCGAGTAGGTCCCTACGAAAAACCATCTCATCATAATAGTCGCAACGAGTCCCCTCTAAACAAGTAAGCAAGTTTTGCTGTTTGTCGCTCGCCATCTTTACCGAGTCTATAGATGGGAAATGGAAACTCCCACTGACGATACAGTGTATGTGTTTAGGCGTACAAGGCCCTTTACGTGCGTCGAAAACTTAAATAGCGACTGGGACGCCCGAAATGCACAGCCTTCTGTGACGTTGATTGGGTGATTGCGTCATTCGATGTAGTTAAACTGACACTAGCTTTACTTGGTTCATTCAAAATATTCTGGAATTTATTTTTTGAAACTATTTTTTAGTTAAATCGAGATTTTGCAGCAGTCGGTAACAAAGAAAAAGTACAACTTTATGCACCACTCAGCAAATTGATGTAGGCATGATGCTTTCAATGCCTGCGTCCATTGGCAAAGCATTGCTGCGCCGTATATGATTCAATCACACAATACACCACTGCTCTACAATTTGCCCACTCGGGCGCAGCATCGCGTTTTGTCAATGTAACGGTGGTGTACATAGGAAATATATTCATTGCTAAGTTTCGCATGATATATTGCTGTTCTGCAATTTGCTGGAATTCCTTGACAGGGTGCTTAGCGGCGGCTATACTGCGCCGTGTTCGTTCTGGTTAAATTGTGCGAAATTGCGCCTATAAATATTTGTAACTTTACTAATTTTACGAATGTATTTCTTATAGAAATGTAAAGCTAATGAAAATTACCCAACATTTCTAAAGTCACTTTTGAAATTCATTGTCCAATGGGCTCATTTAACAAGAATTCATTTATTTTTGTCTTGGAAACTGCAAACTTTATGATTGAGGAGTTATTCCGGGTCCGGTATCCCATTCAAGAACCGGAGATACCGAATCGGGGGTAAAACCGGAATTGATGCTGACTCTCAATTGGCATTTGAAAATTGATATCGGAATACAAGAGCCCCTCCATTCAGCCGAAGATGGATGGTGGAAAAAATGAGTATATAACGATGGTGTCACGTGACCGTAATTTCTATTGCGATTAGAATCGGAGCGTTGTATGGCATCGTGGCGTGGAGGAGTGGGGGAAGGCGGTGTGTGTGTGTGTGGGGGGGTGATCCTCTTTGCCTGTGGCACAGTGGGAGGTCGGGAGCCGGGGAGAAAGCGGCGGCGGAGTGGGGAAATGATTTTCGGGAAATTGGCCACACTGCCAAACGAGGGTCGATATATCATCTCGCGAGTTGGCGAAATTGATGCGGGAACCCGATTAAAGAGACACGGATAGCTCGAGGGGCTTCCGCGTAAATAATATCGCGTGACGGGTAAGATGCGGATGACTGGGTGGTCTGGTTGACCCGGTAAGTCGACCCGTATCCTCAAGCTTCCTTAGTGCGGGTAGCATTTTAAAAAGAGCCTATCAAGAACAAATTAACCACTAAAAATATGTAGTAGTATATCACTGCAGAAAATTACGTAACCCTCGTGTCACAATAGCAATATGTGAGGCGAAATTTTTTATCTTACCTCCTGAATCGAGTAAACGAGCGCTCGCGCCGGGGATTGAACCCGGGACCATTGCATCAGAGGCGGTTGCAGTACCGATGGGTTTATGACGAGTCGCATAATTTATTTTTGTGGATATCAATTTGTTTGTTATGCCGGTCAGACGTGTATTCTAAAATATAATTTCAAATTTGAGTTTGCGTCTCATTTTATGAAGCTCGATCAAATATAAGGTAATCCCAAATATAATACAATATGTTCTTGTTTTTTTACGAATTGATTTGGTTTCTAACCCACAACCATAAGCTTTAGAAGCGCTTTAGCAATAAACCAACAGGAAAGCTTCTTAGCTGATTTTTTGTAATGTCGGCTCTGAACATATTAGTCACGGTATTCGCTACTTAGCCCCGAACAAACATCGACCGAATTTTTGGATTGCATTCTTCAAGAAGCTTTCTCTCCTCTCACCCCTCCTCCCCCCATGACGTCCGTATTCATTGGCTCGTATATTGTCGGGCGCTGCGGGGTTGGAGATCGTTTCATCGACGACGCTATAGGCCATCGCCTATAGCGGCTCGCAGAACGCCACAATATTGTTATTGACAGCCCTCCCCTACCCGCACATTATACGTAGTTGGCAATAATGTAAATGGATATTCCATATACATGTATCTAGTGTTATTAAAATTCGGATGCATTGGCACCGTTTTATCATAATGTCATTTCAATCGATATTAGCTCTCTTTTTTTTCGCTACTCATTTTTTTTCCACGTTTCATGACGCAATGCGGAAGTGGGTGTGGCGCGTTCCTCTTTTCAGTGTAGGACGGGGTATTCTTAAACGCCATTTATATGCATTATTATGTAGAAAATGCCGTCGGGCATTTATTGCAGCCTTGCTATAGTTGCCGGCACTAACGGCTACTAACTCTTTTATTATCGAGATTACGGCGTCATAATTTTGACGACGCGCGCTTTCCAATTTCAATGGGGCAGGGAAGGCGAGATCAGAAGGTCAGCCCGAATTCCTGTACTTGGATATTCGGAGTGGGTCGGAGCTAAACTTGGCCGGGCAAAAATTTATGTCTCCACGACTTCTAATTACCGGCGGCGGGGTCAAACTTGCGTTTCCCTTACATTGACAGGTTTACATTTACTTCCTACTCTGTACGACTCTCTTTATTGTTATATTTCGAAATGTCTATTTCATGGAAATGTAGTGTGAAGATACTGTACTGTATTGCACGATTCATTCGTTAGTCAGTTGCAAAGTGGGTCACATTTTCTGTTGCTATAGGGACTCTGGTTTGACTATCAGCGTCGGTTAACGTTTATTTGTTCACGGCACGTTACTGCGTGTCATCGACTGTATATATTTCTACAGCTCTTGAGACATCGTTTTCAGGTCACGTAGTACACATGGGATATCGATTTTAACAAATTAAGCTATGCTCTTGGCACTAAAAATTTGCAATGAACATTAGAAATGGAAGTGGTGTGCCTTGTCATAGATAATGATATGGTACTTATCTGTCTTAATTAGTATGCGATTTAATGCAATTAAATTATTTATTTATTATATTAGTTCAATGCAGTAATATTATAATTAAGTTGTACGAAGCATATTCAATGCAACAGAAGTAATCATCCATTTCCTTGATTAGAAGACGTTTTCTAATTACGGTTATATTTTCAAATATTAATGTAATGCTATCAAGTTAATTGGTTTATAACGTAACATTGAAGAATAATATCCGACAGGTACAACAAGCATTATATTTTTGTTCTTCAACCCTATCTGACTCAGCAGTACTTTAATTATTATTTTATTTTTTTGCATTTGTGAATTATGTATCTAGTTTTTATCATCAAATATTCAAAATAAGTTTCTGAAATAAAACATTGTGTAGGGTTTTCCATTAAAATTTAGCATTTAAAGTTGCTTTCCTCGCTTTTATAAATCAAACAAAGCATGCTGAAGTTAACTTGCATTTTGAATACAGTTTTCTCCACAATATATTTTTGTTTCGTTCTAAAAAAAATACATTTCCATTTCATTCTAAAAAATACATTTTCATTTCGCTCTGCAAAAAAAAAGACACTGGTCTATTCAGAGCCTGTGGCTGTGCTTCGGATTCTCATAGCAGCTGGTGGTCAAATTCTGCGTGCGGTTGCCACCCCAATACCATTTCTTTGCTTTGCTATTTTTTTCTTTCTATCTCTGAGGAAAATAACACACGCCATTACTTGTAGCCGACACCGAAATAGCTATTTTAAAAGCAGGCTCTGTCACTAAGGATTCCCTAAGCCGGTCCCCCACATACCGATTCCGAGCATGTCCTCTTCGTTGACCAACGGCTTAAGACTGGATTCCTCTTGCACTTTAAGGTTTTGTGAGGATTTTTAGTTTTGTAGCCATACGAGAAACCGAGATACCGTGGGAGTGTGGTGGCAAAGGGGGGGAGGGGGAGGGGCGTCGGATAAAAAATGGGTCGGTGATTTTTCTTTTGCCATATCATAGATCAATATCAATTTAGAAGGGAAACGTGACCATCCTATTTGGTGGGGACCTCGTCGTCGTTCAGAATCTTTTTTTTTTTTTTTTTTTTTGCCGGTGGGTGATATCGTATAAATGCTATCTAGGGCTTTGAGCTGGCCAGGGCTCCGCAGGGTTTAACTCTGAGGTCGCCCTGCTTTTGATTGAGCCATGTGTAACATTGGTCTCGTTCGAACTGTGAAATCGGTAGATGTCCTAAATTATGTTGCATATTTATTTCCGTAACTAATTTAGTGAGAGCTACATTTCGAATATTCTTATGGATGTCAGTCTGTAACCTTTTTGAACAATTTGTTTTGAATCTGTTATTCTTGTTTTAAATACAATTATTCTAGTCTTGCAAAGATCATGGCATGTGATTGCTGCAAACGTTGCTGAACGATTTAAAAAAAATTGTAAAAAGTTTCATTTGTTTTCTCGGCGAGGTTCCAGAACACGTCATCCATTTGTTTACCCTAAGGCGCTGCATATTTCTAATCTAAACGTTTTATAGTATTACTAAAAGCAATATTTTTGTCTGAACTATATTACTAAAAGTACTATTTTTTATTGGTAAATCGAGATTCTTGTTTTTCGAATATTTCCGCTAGTTAAATGTTTATTATTATTATTATTGTTGTCTTTACTATTTCTGTGTACAACAACTAACAACTTAGCCTTTATTCACTTTAAATTTTATTCACCTTTCTTAATGTAAAAAATCAGCTTCCATTTCTAAAAATTAAAACCAGACGTCGTACAATGTTAAATTTGTATAATTCTCAAAATGAAATGTCCTGATAATTGAAAACCAAAGTACTAAAGTTGTTTACGTCAATGATTAATGACCGCAATGCATTTCCACATACTTATTTAATCCTAGTAGTATTATAGTATTTAATCCTATGACGTATCGACCTCAATGCGCTGGTTTTTCTCGGTTGCCACTAGGTGGAGCTGCGATTTATTCCGTTTGTTTGTCATCCAGCGAGTGATATGGTGAGGGGAGGGTTAGCCACGCCGGTCACATACAAATTGCGAAAAAAATTCCTTCTTCTTACAACGCTCACGCCATTCCACCACCTCCTATTCCTCCCCACCCCCACCCCAGGTCTCCCAGCAGACAGGCGACCAAAATCCGCGGGGCCTCCGCCTCGTACTTTCACCTCATATCTGCGGGCGAAAAAAGTTAATAAAATTGTCATTTTTCGGTCCTTATCTCTATTGTGGAGCCGTGCCAGTGAAAGCGTCATTGATTGCCCTGATGCGGCCACTACCATGCCGAGCACGTAGACCTCTCTTTCCCCCCGCCGCTGCCGCAATGCCAAGCCGCCGGCAGTAATTGAACGCGGGTCCGAAGCGCTAACTCCCCCTGGTGAGGGAAAATGGAATTAGGTTGGAATTGCGATAGGAATTGGCTATCTCTCCCTTTTTCTTGGCGAGCGGAAAAATTCCTCCGAGAATATGTTCGCTACAATTTCGAGATTGTAACGAGTTTTTTTCTTCCTTTTTTGCGCCTAACCTTTTTTATTTGTCCACTTCCAAAAGCGAATTGTTCGTCTCTGCACACCTTGGGTTGCGAGAGAAAGGTTATTTTTATAATTGCTCGTGACTCAAACTTCGATCGTTAGCGAAAGGTGTTCTGGTCCTTTTGTAATGAAAATGAGTCCCTTTGGAGGTAGACCAAATTGCCTCACAGTTGAAGTGTGTTGGAATAACCTCAAATCATTAAACAGTATTGTTTTTTCTACACTATTCTTGTTGTCCTGGCAACGTGAGGGGCACATTTTAACCAGTACCACTGAATCGAATAAAGGAGAGTCCGTGCTGGGAATCGAACCTTTGATCACCGAAACGCAGCCTGTTGCCATTCCGACTGCGATACCGCCAACAATGCCGAATATCGTGAACTTTAAATATTTTGAATAAGTCATTTTTATCTGACACTCAAACTGTTAGTCTTTTGACACTTCTCTACTCAACAAAATTGAGTTCTGTTTATTTGTGAAACTGACAAGCTCCTGATCAACTGTCTCTTAGGCGAGATCGGGAGTGATCCTCATTGTCATTTAATGTATCGTGCATGAATGCAATTGAATTTAAAAAAAAAAAATAATAATTCAATTGGGTGTAAAATTGGGTGTAAAACAAATATTCATTTAGTGGGAACACCTACAGATTTTACCAGACAACGCGAAGAAATAGAACCTTTGATAACGTCATATTCCCTAGGAACCCATTGGCTAGTAACCCTGCGCTTGTCCACCAATAGCTAAGGCCCGTGTAGCAGTGTAAGACCACGCCGGATGCGATTTTTCTTTTTTATATTTCAGTCAGAAACTCGCGTCTCCAGGATGCTATTTCTCGCATTCCAAGCGAGACCGCATTTCACTAGATATTTCGAAGGTCATCGAACTGGTGAAACTCACCAATATCATTTTTCTTCAGCACGTGAGGAGTTTACCTGCCTAGCGAGTCAGTACAGGAATGTTTTACGCCCCCTCGTTCGAAGAACTTAGAGATTTCCCAATAAAAACGATGTATGGAGGAGAGGGAAAGACGGATGTCTCAAAAAGTCGAGATGTGTTCTTTTTTATGTCTTGCCCCTTTTGTATCTATATACGTGTATGTACGAGTTTGGTTTTGCGGAAGAGGCGTCCTCACGTGCAGCACGTGTGCACGTGTGCGGTAACCGCTGGTGGATGGGCGCTTGGCTAACCACAAATGTTGGCGCGTGTGTGTGCGTGTCAGTTCGGTGGTTGCCTTTGCCCGCATTTGGACACTAAAAAAATCATCAGTTGCAACCATTTCGTGTTAGCCTTTTTTATGGACGGTCTTGTATACTGGTGTGTGTATGTACATGTCTTCTTTACGAAACCGAATGCAGCGCCCGTAGTAAATAGGTGAAAATCTCTCGTCCCCTCAGGCTAGGGTGAACGGGTGAAACTGTTCGAGTAATTCCCGGAATCTTTCATCGACTGGTGGGTGTTGTGAAAAAATTTCCAGATGAAACTCGGCATCGCTAAAATTGAAAAATTTATACAGTGGTCAATGATTTGGTTTTGGTTTGTTGATGTATTCAATAGGTTATTCTTTCCAATGACAAAATGACAAACCACCTTTGGCCACTTTTTTTATTCTTTAAAAATCACCGTAGTGCTACAGGACTACAGGATTACTGCACCCTCGTGTTTATGGAGATATGTGAGGGGAAGGGAAGGGGAATTGCATCTGGTTTTTTATATATTTTTTATTCTGGTGGTTTATAGCCAGGCTGCAGGATCCACCCCTAAGCTCTGGACTCCCTAATGGAAGCTCAGGGGTGACACCAGTACCTCGGCTCGTCGAATAAACGAGAGCCTCTGCCGTGAATCGAACCCGGGACCGGCCGCACCGCTGTCGGAAGCATTACCGACTGGACTAGACAACCCATTGAATTATTTTTCCACTATTCCCCAATGTCCTTCAAAAGATATACCAGCAGTTTTTTCTACTAAACCAAAATTAAATGACGGCCACGGATTGAGTTGATACAGATATTGTTCCTCTATTTCGCTTTATACTTACGTTGTCGTTAATCAGAGTGGAGTCTGTAGTCTATTCATTTTCCGTTTTTTTTTTCTGCTTTCCCTGCATTACCGACTGGACTAGACTTACACCACAAGCTTATCTAGTTACCTATTCGTAGAACTGGGTCTGAAAAATATTTCTGAAAATCGTCTCATCACAGGACTGGTAGAAATTCAATTTACTTTTCGAGTACTTAAATATTAAATTTCAATTCCACTAACTTGTTTGAATGTCTCGTCGTGAGTTCGTCAATGGCTTTTGCGCTAGCGTCATGTGTTATATATTCGTAATTTGTTTTTAAAAATTAAATTGTAACCGGAATGTACCTAAATAGTTAATTTAGATGAAGCCTTCGTGTAATAAATATAGTTGGTGTCGTGGTTGTCACAATTCGTGGGTGCACGTTCTGGTAGTCTTCGAATGAAACAATCGGCCAATTGAATTAACGTTGGGTGAGCATAATGGCGATAATGAAATTAATATTAGTAATAGCTATGTGTTCGCTGTTCAAGTTTATTTTTTACTTTTTTATTATTTTACTTTATAATTTTTATTGATTATCTAATTAATTTTTGTCTGTTTTTTACTTCAATTTTTATTCATTTTATTTTATTTTATTAATCAGTATCTTTTACTTGGATTTATTTTTCATTATAATTTAAAAAATGATGTTGATTCTGACTACTACATCAGATGGTCAGGCACAAGAACTGTCGTTGATATGCTCTTTCTTTATAAAGACAAAAAAGGAAATTTTTGAGCGCTCCCTATTTATTTTTTCTATAAATCTGGAAATTATTGAGCATTCCCAATTACTTCAACTCGAAATGTATAATGTTGCGATTTTTTTACGTCTATATTTTTTCTTCCCGGAAGGGTCAACGTTTTTTCCTTCCTCACCACGATATCAAATCAAAATGTGATATGTGCAGCTGACGTGTATATATTCAATACATGTCTATATTCTGGCAGTGGCGCCAGTATACTTTCACTTTTTCCATTTTATTTTTCTCTCTTTCTCCCTACCCCCACTTCACCCACCCTCTCCCCACCCCATCTCCGGGAACAGGCAACCGTTACATCTTTACGTCCTCGGGAGACCTCTACATAAATCAAGTGGAGAGCTCAGACAGCTTCGAAACGTATCGCTGCAAAACCGTTCACCGGCTCTCGGGAGAGCAGCGCCTCAGCTCGCCGGCTCGCATCATCGTCTCAGGTAAGTTGTCCCGCGAGATTGATTTGCACGCCCAGCACTCTCTCCTATCTCTCGCGCGTTGCACTCTCTCTCCCTCCCTCTCGCTATTGGTGGAGGGATTTGGCTCTTTGTCGCTGGTCGCGCATCGTTGATTTTCGGAAGGGTGGCGGCCATTTTGGATATCCCGCCATTTGATTCTTTAGGCAAAGTAGGGCAAAACCGAAATAAAAATTCTGGAAACGAATCTCATGAAGTAATATTAATATCTTTCTGAAATTTCCTGTTTATCAATGGTTAAAAATTACAATATGTAGTGTAATTCTGGCCCTGTGTTTGCAACGTTGGGTTCAAATGACCAGAAGAGGACAAATATGTCCTATTTTTGCCACCACTACTCTGTATTACATATTTGCTGACTATATAAACCGGTATTATTATATTCACAATTCCCCAGGTGGTGACTTGATACTTCGGCCTTGCTTAGACTTCTGATATGGGTAGGGATCTTTAACGTGTACCTGACAACGGCACACGAACTGTCGTTGATGGGTTCTTTATAAAAACAAAAAATAAAAAATGGAATTTTTGAGCGCTCCCTATATATTTTTTCTATAAATGGATTTCGGATGCCTTTCTTTTATTATGGGTTGTCGTATTTAGCGTCATTTCTTAATGCAGAGTATTTTGATTTTGGTGAGGAATTTCCTGCTTCTTCGACAACTTTCTATCATGTCGACGCAGATACTTTACTTTGGTTCTGAGAGCTAAACCCAACTGACATTATATGAATGTAAATCTTTTTTGCGTTGATGCTTAATTCTGATTTGGTCAATGTTTGCATGATGAGGTTCCAAGTCAGGTCCGAAGCTAGAAATGCCAAACTCCATATGTCAATGAATTTAAATTGACAATAGCTTGTTCCAGTAGACGTTTATTAATTATAACTTGCTTGGATGGATCCGAACTCTGTATCTATTAACTAGAACAGCCAAGTCACTTATAATCTCCTTGTATTGGGGATCCACTTCCATTGGCAATTGGACTCTTCTTTGTAAGCGCCTTTAGGGACGCCTCAAGCTTTGATTACCTACGGGAAAGCTTGATGTCGATATAGATGTCTTGGTAGGGGACGGCACCATTTACTAGTTGAGCGAAGAGCACGTCCATGTCTGGCGTAGGCGGATAAGAATTTCTATTTCGCTTGCTTCTTATCCGAATCCCTTTTCTTCGGTGTCAACAGGGTGGCCACATTGACCCTGATTCTACGAAATTTCACCCTATTATGTTTGAAATATTTCAGCAGTATTTGAAATTGAAAGAAATTAGTTTGAATATTTCCGATATTTCTGATCAAGTACTATAAGTTGTTTCAGATTTATTTCTGACACTAATTTGATGCGTGGTCTTCCTATTTTCCTGATACCCTCCACCTTCCAAGCATAATAACCTTTTTTTTTCAAATTGTCAAGAATGCATACAAAAGCAGCAACAACGCTCGCGACTCCTGTCCTCGACTACTAGAGCCAGTTGGTCAGGAGCTATAAATTAAAAATATAAATAAATCGTTGACATGCAATTCATAGACAAATGAAAATAAGCCACGCAACAGTCTCCCAATTTGGTAGATAAAGGAGGGAAAAAAGATACAAATATAGGTGAACAAATCATCCTCCCCCCCCCTTTCATAAGGAAGCTTCTGCCCGCATGGCATGACCTAAGTAAGGACAGCCACTGTCTCACCACCATGGTTTCTAGAGATACATTTGATTTGATTTCTTCTAAGACAGAACTGTTGGTTCATCTTGCCGTTCAAGGGACACGAAGCAGTCTACGTCTCTAGCATAACATTTCGAATAAATCTATTTTCGTTCGTTCGAATTTTTGCAAATCATTAGTTTTGTTCGAAATATTATTTCGTCTCACCGAGCGTCTCAGGAAACCTACTTCAAGATTGGTGACGTATTTTAATATGAGAGAAAATAGTAGGGAATTGTCGACTTTATGACTTAGTCCCACGCAAATAATTCGCATTATACAATAGATCAATTTAAATTTGGGATCCAACTACGAAATCTCATTATAACACAATGATGTTTGTTTCAGTTTACAATAATTAAAGAACCGTCATTATGCGGGCCATATTAAAAAATATATAATTAGTTTAGCGGGATTTTTTTTTTTTTTTCATAACTGTGGGGTTGGCGAAACCACTCCGCTCTATTATTGAAAGGCTGGTGCATCACCAGAATCTGATGCCATTTTATTATGTGTATTTCATATTATTTTGTCGGCAGTGCAAGATAGAGACTATGTCTGAATCGTTCGCTCTCTCTGAAAAATGGTTAATCTCGAGTTTTGATTAAATTTTTGTCTTGCAAGAATGATCTTGAATTGCATTTAATCTCGCTTATTCGGAACGATCGTTTCGCTCCAAATTAGATCTACGGCGCGGCTGTTCCCGATCCATTATATAGTTTCCAAAGGGATCCGAAGGCCTCTAACGTCGTCAACTTCATAGATGGGTTGGCCTATATTTTTATGTGCTGGCAGCTTGTGCAATTTAGGTATGGATCCGAGCAGCAATTTTCTCCATTTCAATATTTCTATTTCTTGATATGTAATTGTGTGAGGTGTTTTTTTTTTGGAAACAAGGAACTATATACGATTTTCGAGAAGCTAACCATAAGTCTTACGAAACGATTATGTTGATTTTTGGATTGTCAAATTTTATTTTGTCCCAATAAAAAATAAATGCTGTCTTCTAATGGACTCCTATGTCAATAGCATCACTACAATTGAATTGAGGCACATTTTCATCAGAACTACAGGATCGAATAAACGAGAGCCCGTTCTGTGGAATTGAACCCGGGATCGTTGACACCATCTGAGCTACGAGTCGTATTATTCTTATGCCATTCATGAGTATGTCATCTTGCTTGGTTTACTTTAGAGGCTCTTGACTTGGATAATTTTTTGTTACTCGTAGCCATTTCTAGTTACATTGCATCATACTCTGAGATACTGGAAGGAATGGTGACTCTATATTTATGGAATGTGCTTAGTCACAGCACGTTGAACCAGCATCTTCTGAATGAACGATTCGGGGTATGCCTTTTCCTGACTATTTTTTTGCGCGTTGAATAGCCTTGGATGTGTTTCTCGTATGTTTTTCCGCTTTTTCAGTTTGCCATGATGTTTTCATATTTGTGAGCGGAAGCGTTGTATTTTTGGTAGCACATAGCATCTTCCGCTAATTTGCCAATTTCTTGTTCAATTGGGATTTTTTTCTTAATTGGCGCGCGATCCGCCCTCATATCTCACAACGCCAAGAAGCGCTTAATTCCCGCGAATTCCTTTCCGTTCGCCCATTTTTTTTTTTTTTTTCGAGCGACCCGCTCCTCTGATGCTGAAGTGTCTTCCTCCGCTGCTTCCATAAATATCCTCCTAAGAGTCACGATCTTTCATTAGGTCGTATGTCCCCACTCGAAGACCATGGAGAGAGCCAACCATTGACAAAATAATCCGAAATCTTTTTTGTTTTAATTTGGACTTCAGAATCTCAATTTAAATATTTTAATTTTAATTTGTGAGCCTTGGTGACTTTTTTCTTGCTGACGTCATGCGTTCTGATTGGAAAATCGTTCACGATGGAACGTTGACGATGAAATTTCCACTTGTAATGTTGTGTTGCAAAATTCCTGAATCAATGTCTCAAGTTCAAAGCATATTCACGTGAAATATATATTTCGGAAATTTTTTCGAGTATTGAAATTAGTACCAACAAAGGCGTTCAGTTTCCCCATTCTCACAATAGGTGACGCTGTGATGACACTAAAGGACATTGAGAGCTTATACCGGTTTCGAAGAGGAATTAGCATGTAGAGGGGACGCAGGGTCTTAGCGGCATGTACAAGGGAGGAATATTAGAACTTCATTTTCTTTTCATTAATTTTGTGAAAGATGCCGTTGACGTTCGGCGTTGAAAGCAAATTAACTCTGCTGGCTCTCATTAATGAAGTCTGCGCGTGCAGCCGCCCGGCGTGCGCGGTCGGAAACCGCCGCTCGACCGGGGCGCAACTAGTGGCGGCTCTGTGAACCCTCTATATTGTTTCGTCACTCTTGTGCCGGATATATTTGTTGGCAAGTTGACAAATTCGAGGTCTTAAATGCGCCACATATATATTGTTAAGTCATGCATTCTTTTCCACCATATGATTTATTTTATTTTAGAAAAGTCAACACCATTATTTTTCTATCGACATTAGGAAATTTTGTTATAAAATTAATTGGTTCAACTATTTAAATATACTCTCCTATGGCGCACATGTTGCCATGTTGAATGGACGTTATGAAATGTCGTCAAACGGTTTTTAAATGTGACCTTTTGTTACGTCACCTTATTAAATCATTCGATGGTACCATTGATAGTCACTATCGATTGTTACTTTGTATAGTTTCCGAAATTAGTTCTTAAGGATTTTATTATTTAATTAGGATATATTTTTCGGCTCTGGTTTTATTTGCTCGTAGATGTTGTTTTCCGAGCATCGTCGGAGGGCTCTAGGTAGGATGTCAAAATACCAGCAGATAAGGGCAAATATTTGGCTATCTTAATAACTGATTCTTTATTAAATACAGTGTAAAATTGACCCGCCTGGGTATATAGATATTAAAGTTAGTTTCATCGTAAGCAACAATACAAAATTACCCAAATTGCAATTCCGCATGTACTCCTCGCAAATATGCTGAAATATGATATGCTTGTCTGTGTTCCCATGGAGCGATCCAGCAAAATCTTTGTCGAATCAATTGAGAGTCTCGGTGTTACTAGAACCTTGCCTAGATAAATGGGCGGGTGATTAACTGAAACGCTTGTGCAAACGAAGCACACAATTGGCGAGGGTGGGGAGGGAAGCCATTCATTAAAATTGTGTACGCTAGTATTGCCAGTGATGGATTGGTCGACGTTCTGCTCCCTCCTCTCAACCACACGTACCACCTACAACCTTACATTTATATTGGGAGCTGTTCGGCAGTGAGATATATAAACATAAAAATTAAGACGTTTTGGCGAATTGGGTTTCGATAGACTCGTATGATACTCGCACATTATTAATATTTTTTTCTATGCCTAACGCAATAACATTGGGAATAGAAAATTATGACGCCAACTATTGGAGGCTAATAGCTATTGATCGGATTTGAGTAATTTTTTACTTGTATAATACAAAATGACTTAATTCTTCGATTCGATTCTACCATGAATTTTAGTAAATGTCTATTCGTTATTGATTTATACTTTTTTTTAATATACACTAGTAAAGGTGGAATTGGTATTTCAATAATAGTAATAATAATTTTTTTTTTTTTTTTTTAATTCACCGTAGCGCCGAGTGCACTACAGGAATACTGCA
>JAUJYS010001537.1:0-17095 GCA_033995665.1 Melogona broelemanni | reverse complement strand
CGGGTTCGATTCCCGGCGCAGGCTTTCGTTTATTCGATTCTGTGGTACTGGAATGTGCCCCTCACACATCGCCACAGCGACACGAGGGGTACAATAACCTCTTGTAGTGCCATTCACTACAGTGTTCCGGAATAATAACAAAATAATAATAAAAAAATCATGAAATAGTTCTCTTCAATGGTAAACGAATTATGAACGCAATGCAGCACTATTTTAATTAAGACTAAACGAGATATGGGATGGGCGATAAGGTGAACGTGTTTAGAGGAAGCGCTCGCGGGTAGCACGGAAATCAAAACACACAAAATGGCCGCCGCCTCCATAATAGAGCAAAAAAAAAAAATAATATAGACAGCCACCGCCGAGAATCTGGCCCAGCCCATCGCAGCAGCGTCAGGGACCATTGTTCTCACCTATATGTGGAGAAGAAGAAAAAAAAAGCACCACTCGCCGACGAGTGAAAATATCTACGCACGTACACGGAGCGCGTTCGAACGGGGTGCATCATGGTGCGCCAGCCTATCACGGAGTGTGCCCTAGCCAGGCTCCCGCGGTGTCTGTTGATTAGCCTATTAATTCCGGATTTTGATAGATGATGTTATACGGGGACAGCTCTCTACAAAAACATGCACGTGTACTCTATCTTACAAATGTATGATCAAAAGGCGTTTTCCGTGTATGTGTGTGTGTGTGTACGCGAGAGCGCGTTTGCGGGAAAGAAAATGGGATCAGTCCGTTTGCCAGTACATCTATCTATGGTCGGCGCGAATGTCGAAACGAACGCCGCCCCGTTCGCTCCTCAAACTTATTTACACGCTCTTACACCCGATATATGATTTTTCACCCGGAACAAACCTTGCCAGCGAGGGACATTCAAGAAATGTCCAAATTAAACTTTCGATTTAAATTTTTTAACGCACCCCTATACGGCCACAATTACATCAAGTTTCTTCTAAAAAATTGATTTTTTTCCGTTTCCGCAAGGAAAATAGAAAATTTTGTGTATTTTTTTGTTCCTAGAATCTTTTGGAAGGCCCTCGTCCATTAGGTCGGCCCGATTAAGGCGTTCCGCCTGTAATAGCGAAGCGATTTTCATTCGCGACTCGGCGTAACAGAGTCGTTCATCATGTCCATCATCACTGCTAAGGCTGTGAGGTGCTCGAGAGCATGCGCACCTGCTGAAGAGATGTCCCGAAAGTATCCGTTTCTCTTCACACCCTACTTCACACGACGCCCGGTACCTTTAGCTAGTACCGGTGCATAAAAGTAATGCTCGAAATCGACCAATCGTTAACCTTAAAAGATATCAAATACCAGGATGAACTCAATTGTGAGTAGGACAAACGCTCTTCGACTACCAAAAATGTGCAATAAAAAAAAATTGAACGAATATTTGCCACTATATACGTTTAATCAATGATTGGGAAGATAAGCGGAGCAAGAGGAGTGGACGACCACGCACAAGATGGCTGGACTGTATAAAGAGGGAAACCAAAATGTCACTCCGGGAGCTGCAGAGCAAGTCAACGAATCGGCCCAGTTGGAGAGCACTTGTCCATGGCGTCACCAGGAGTCGGAAACGACTCGATCCGGTGCACGAGAAACAAAAAGTAATTTCCACGGCTCAATTTGGTAAAACACAGACCGCCAGTCTCAGGAGGATAGTGTCTTTCTAGTGCTTCGGCATCGACAGCCATAACAGGGATCGATGCGAATTTTGAAAGCGCAACCACACATGATGTCAATCGTGTTTTGCCATACAGGGTTATATAGCACGCTTGCCGACACAGAAAATATTGTGCAGGCATTCTGAAAGACCGCTGTTTCAAGGCGGACACAAGAAAACAAACTAACAAAATTATTCAAATAAGCTGTAGAGCATTAATTAGCTAAATTGTCTACAACAGTGTTTCCCAAACATTTTGTCTCGCGGAGCCCTTTTTAGAACCAATTTCAATGGCGGAGCCCATAAGAGGCTAAAAAAAATATGGCGGAGCCCCATTTAATATTGCATTTGGATACAAGTTAATGACGTCCAGGAGAGGCCACGGAGCCCTCGCTAAGTTTGGGAAACAAGGCTCTACAGTATTTTTTTTTTAAATTCCGGATCACTGTAGCTAATAGCACTACAGGATTTTATTGTACCCCTCGTGTCGCTGTGGCAATGTGTGAGGGGCACATTCCAGTATCACAGGATCGAATAAGCGAAAGCCTGCGCCGGGAATCGAACCCGGGACCACCCGCTTATTAGACTGTAACCATATCCACTGAGCCACGGGGGCCGACATTATCAGTTATATCTTTTATCAGTTATTTATTGTAACCTCCGATCTACTTGATGTGCCTATCGGGCCTTTCAGCGAATACCTCCCATTATTGCTTACCAGCAAGCGTTCCTAATGGATAATCAAATTTACTGTAATAAATTGTGTTAATTTCTAATCTGTTCACGCAGAAAATGTTATCCGATTTGGTTAGGCCTGAAGCTGTCGAATTTCGAACACTTTGCCTGGCTGATCGAAATCTCTTGTGTTCGCGAACATGGAGCCTATGGGGAAGCTAACCAACCCGCTAGCACCTTCGCGTGTGTCTGTAGCAGAAGTGGGCGTTGAAAAATCGATGCTCGGTATACGCATATTTAACACCCACAATTCATTATTAATGATGCTTCACCGCTGACGGTTATTTTTTATGGCTCGGTTGCTTTCTAAACCAGCAGCTATGCCGTTAAGGTTTTTTTTCTTGCTGTTACACCCCAACTCGAAAACTCGATCGACAACTAACATTGTTGGATTGTATTGAAAGAGTGATTTGTACTGTGCCAGACTATTTGAAAGTCTTTAGAGCGGATAGACCACGTGTATTGGGTTTGGTTTGAATAGTATTGCATGCAGCCTTCTGGGAACTATTGTATAACCAGAGACTTATGTAACCTCGAACGTTTCTTCTCCCATCACTAACCTTTCCTTTTGTCACTTTTTTCGCAGGTACAAAGGTTTTCTCAAAGATTGTCCAGACGGTTTACTAACTGAGCTGGTAAGTTACGCAACATTTATTATTTCCTTCCTTTTATGGTGTCCACACGCTGTTTAAGTATTTATTGAAATGACAGGCCGAGGGCCCATTCAGCTCAACAATAACCGATACTAGCTGTTTTGGCAGCGAAGTTGACAACACTTGTCAAGTCATTGTCTGGGCGGATAAGTTTGCATATGTGCTCCTGGGACCTTATTTCACCATTCTCGTGTATGCCAGAAAATCAATGTCCACATGATGATGATGATGATGCAAGCCGTATCGTGAAACCATAAAAAAAAAAAAATATACACTTGACATTTGGTTGTAAAGCTAAGCCTACAGAGTGTATTTTAAATTTTGCGTAACTGTGGAACCTGTTGCAAAAATAATCTCCTTGTATTAAAAAACGTATTTGTGTTGGCATAATGCTATCATGTAATGTATCAGTCACACATGGCTAGCGTGCTATGCAGGAAAGCTAATATAAAATACTTTTTGGAAACGAAATGTCTTCTGATTAAAAAAATAGTTACTTTTGCTCCATACTATAGGGTAATCAAGCAATCACGCATTGCTGGCGTGCTATGCAGTGAAACCAACATAAGATTACTGTAAATCAACTACGGTACGGTACTCAAATTTTCTTGCACTTGACATCCGTTGAACTTGACCAAAAAATAAAGAAATATGCCCTCTCGTGAAACTTTTTTCGAGGCCCACTTGCACGATAGAACTTTTCTCGTTGTTCACTACGGAAATCTCATGTTGCTCGAACCGGAAGGGAATTTAAAGTTCACACGTGTGTTGGACCAAAAAAAAAATGAAAATATGGCATGTTAACGGAGCAAAACGTGAAATTGATCCAGCGTACAAACCTCCCGTCACGTGACTGACAACCTTCACCCATGTTTCTTTCTCCATCGTTATTTGCCACCACCAACTGTAGATCGATATGTTGACGTCCAACCCCCTCCCCCGAACCGTGCTCGCGATGCTATAGAGAAAAAAGGGCTCACGTCTTCTTTTTTCGTTTCGACACGCGAGACCTTGAGGAAAAAGGATCTTTGGATGGGGTGGGGCTGTTCCATCGGCCCATCGCTATGTCCCGTGAACGGTAAAGGGCAGTTGGGGAGGGGAGGGGGAAACAGTTTAGCCAATGGCGAACCCACTGTGGGCCTGTAGTGAAAAACGAGAGGTTTGAATCGATAGTCTGGCTGAGGTATTGATTATGTGGTTCAAAAATGACGCGTGGATCAATCCAGCAATACAGGGGTCGAATAAGTTCATTAGGAATAAATTTCCAAATTATCCGATTCCTAACCGACATTTATTACACTATATTTAAATGTGTGGTCTTATTTATAAGCGAATTGATTAGATGTGGTCGTTGTAGCTCAGCGGTAGAGAATCCGCCGGTTGTGCGGCGATTCTGGGTTCGATTCCCGGGTCGAACTTTCGTTATTCGATCCCGATGTGCTGGTCCATAAAATGCTCTTTTAAGGGAGTTTTAAGGTTGATCAACCGATGAGTTCAGTAGGTTTTCGGACTGAAACGAAAAAAAAAAAATAATTATCGCAATAAATTGAATGTTTGTTCAAGTTGTTGGCGGTAACCACAAGGTGGCGCCACAGTGTTTCTACTCGTCCGCTAAATCCCCCTCCCAACCACTCCTACATAATATCAGCGACAACGTCTTCGCATCTTCAAACGTCCGATTTCACGTTTCATAAAAACTTTTCGATTCGTTACACCTTTACGTTTATGCCTCACAGTGTGTCTGAGCGTCGCGCGGACCCAGGCTCGAACTAACCGTCGCGTATCCACATTTTTTTTATAGCGTTCCGCCGGCCAATTTTGATTTTTGAATGCACCCTTCATTTTGAGTACCGCGTGCCCATCTTATTTCGACCTTCTTTCTGCAAATGCACACGTTAGACGAGAGAGAGAGAGAGAGAGAGAGATTGAGAAGAGTCACGGAAGAAAATGTAATAGAGATGCCAAACGGTGAGGGGATTTTGTTTCGGATTTGGGAAATTGGAGTTGAACTACCAGTTTTGGTTTCGGGATAAGATTACGTCGCGACATTGAAACGGGTGAGACGGAAACTGCAGGAATAAGTGCTAAAATTGCATCTATTCTTTGATTTGATGTAGTTTTTCGGTAAGCCACTTGATATTGAAAGAATTGTATACAAATGAATATTTTATACACTGAAAACAATTTGCAGCGTTTCTCGATTAACAATTTTGAATTGGGAAATTATGTTTTAATGAGATGACTTTGAGCGGGCATTTCTTAATTGTATTATTTAATTTATTATTTAGTTCCATAGCGAAAATTTTAATTCTCACGAGCAAATAGCTCATTTGTAGTAGAATAATAAATTACTTCGTTTAACGATTCGTTAACGTTAAACGTCCTAACTCACTATTAAATATTTTATTTTATGCCTTGCGCAAAATTTAAAATTGAAAACGCCACTTGTCAAGTTCGAACGTATTTTGCAATTTACACCACTGCAAATAAAGTTTGTTTATTCTGGAATAAAGACAGTTTTCGGTTTTATTATCACGAATATTGATAATAAATATCTCAACAGGTTATGTTGAGGCTCCAACAAAAACACACGAAGCTTAATAGTGAGCTGCGCACGCGCAGACCCATTTTACGAGTCTTATTCGACCGTCTCTTCCGAATGATGAAAAAGGCCGAGGGAACTGAAAAAGAAAACATCCAGCACTTGTCCCCGGCACTTGGTCCGATGTATCCAATCGATCGAGCATAAAATGCCCCCGCCACGAATCGCCGTCTATCCATTCTTTCCCCCCATCCACCCCCCACCCACCCTTCTCCTCGTCCCCTAAGAGAGACGTTGGTATGCCGTGTGTGTGTGTGTGGGGAGGGAACTATATTATTTGAATAAATTTCTGGTTTGCTTGTCGATGGCGGTACGGTGTGTCGTCATCGCGAAATTGAAAATATTTTATATTTGGTGAATGACTACCATATAGAGTGGGTTCCCCTATGCTAACATTGCCCCAACGGAGTTTTTCGGTATGTATTCGGCGGCATACCGCATTCTGATTGTATCACGGGTTGATCAATATTTGGTCTGGTAGGGCCACCGCGTGACGTAACGGAATATGTTGGCTCCATTGTTATAGTGTCGGCCTCTTCTTATAGCGCCATGGGTTAGTAGTGAATAGAACTTCTTTCATTAAATTTGCGTAATCACGAATGCCGATCAATAATGTGTTAATACAGGAACAATTCGCACGATAGTCTTTGTACACATATTTGCCATTAAAATTGTCTGGATTCGTAATCGTACTCTTGGTATTACGTTTTAACGTGATTAATGTCATAGTAATTTTTTTTTTGAGCTGATGGGTTGTTTCGTATAACCAAACTTGTTAGTTTAGCATTAATAAGATTGTGATAATTTTATTCTGAGCTGATGGGGAAAATAGTTTTTTTTTTAATATTCCATAGGCAGATATCTATATGATTTTGGGAAGCTTAGCTGCCTTTTGTCAGCGGTGACAGAGTTCTGTCCATAGTTTGATATAGGCAGATAGCTTTTTTTGCACTAAAAGGAAATTAAACGATTAACTTTCTTTCTTCTTAATACTTTATTTCTGATCGACTATCTTTGACTAGCTTTATTTGGGAATAAATCATTAATTTAAAACTATTGATTATCAATTAAATTTAGTTGAACCTGGAAATGTCCGATAGTAGAGATAATTCTATCTGTCAGTTGCAGGAACATTTTCCAATTTCAACTAATTTTGATTAATCATTATTACTTTTAAATTGACGCGTGTTCTATAGCTGTACAAATCGTCAGCTCATTTGAGCAATTGAACTGCTTGGGTGCTTCACGTTATATTCGGTAGGTGGCGCTGTTACCTTTTTTGGTGTCCCGGGTCAATGCCTGCAACATGTGCATACAAATGTGAAATATATGATTAAGAAATTTCATTAGTCCCAAGTCATGGCGTTCACTTAGAGTTTATTAAAAAAGAATGAAGTGGCATGTCGTTGATGAAAAGCTGTAATTCGGCAATATTGTGCTACTCGAATGTGTATGCAGTTAGGGCGGTTGCACCGCCTTTTTTCTTTATTGTTTGCCACCCAAGCGTGTCTATATTCTTAAAGCAAATTATCGATAACGATGGAATAGGTTCCCGCCGAGTATGTCTTATACGCGTCTGTCTGATTACTTAATGCAGACTGCAGGACATAGTATGTAAACAGTGTTGGGTTCGTTCCTTTTAAAAGTTAACCCGTTCCAGTTCCCGTTCCTCCTCAGAAAAATGGAACCCGTTCCAATTCCACTTCCAGCAAAAATGACAAGGAATCTAATCCTTCATTTTCAAAAGAAACATGGAACTTTTCCGCTTCTTCGGTTTAAAAATAATTTGCTTGTGAAACGAAAAAATTACAGCATGAATGAATAAAAATATTTATAATTCCATTTATTTCTATCATCATAAAATTGGATTTTTATTCCTTTAATTTTGAATGCAAACGTGATCATTGGGGAAAATATATTGAAATGCTTAGCGCTGTAATTTTGATTAATTATGATTCCATCAATATTGAAAAGAATTTTAATCCCAAGAGGTTTGAATCCGAACGTGATCATGTTTTTAAATATTGATTGATAAGTGGTACGTATTTTATATTTTTAAATATACAAGAAAAGAAACGACCGTTTCATTTTCTGAAAAAAGGAACAAAACCGTTCATAGGGTTCCTTCCGCGAAAAAAAAAGGAACGTATACGTTACAAAGTTCCTCAGAAAAGGAACCTGTTCCTAAGAACGGACTTTTTTCGTTCCTATTCAACACTGGTAGGCTGTAAGATGGAAGCGAATCCGGGCTATTCATTTATCCCACTACCTCATTCAGCCATTTCTTCCATTCAGCCGTCCCATTCCATTCGCATCTTCCGCAACACCGTCTTATGTTTTATTTATTAAAACGCCACGCGCATGGAAAGACCGGCGCCGTCACGAGCGAACTGGTGAAAATGGATTTTTGTGAATCGTTCATTTCCATTTCTACGTTCGCTATCCGTTTCGCCGTGGCGGAAAAATGTGACGTCGAGCGAAACGACTCTGGTATTATCTCCTTCTCCTCTCCTCTTCTTTGCTTAATTAAAACCCGTTTGGGAGCGTGGGGACTCACTGACGGTGGATGAGGATTATTGTCGCCATTCATCGTGGATTCTCAGAATTTTTTTTTACACTTGACGTTGTACAGTTACCGAATTTGATTACGTTTTTCTGTCGCCCCGTTTCCGTCACATAGTGTCACTAGATGGCGCCACCATCCTTTGGCGTGGTATGTGGACGAGCCGGAAGTTTCTGGAAATTTCGATTCTTCTCAATTTTTCCATCAACTTAGAAAGAGAAAACAAACAATATAATGCTAAAAAGCTGTCTAGGACGTCGACTAGTTTTTATTAGTTAAAACGAATGTGGAAAATATTTCTTTGTTACAAGTGTACAAACCTATTTTTCGACTTTCATCGGCGATGCTTTAATGAATATCGTCAGTTTATTGAACAAAATATTATTTTGTAGACGAGAGTTCGCCAGACTCTGCTCGTCTTTCTTTCCGGCGTTGTACCCGGAACATGTTCAACATTTGGTTACTGTTTTAGCTATTGATGGCATGGCGCCATCATCTTTTGGCGTGAGAGATTTATCAACGTGCCGGAAGATTCTGGAAATTTGGAATCCTATTGACATATATGATGCGCGTAGTTTTGAAACCTCCTAGACAGGAAATACACGTATTTCGCATTGTGATTGAAACCGAATTCGTCGAAGGAGAAACTGGCGCCCACCAAAAAAAAAATAAAAAAATGAATAGTTTATAAGCTAGGCGGTGCGCCATCTTGTTTACCAACTGACGAGGCGGACAGACCGAGGGAGCAACTGGCAAACCAGACGTCGTCACCTAGGAAATCAATTTCAATATTCGGCTCGTCAGCCATTTGTTATTCCATTAGTGATTTCGTTCATTAGTTTCGCTTGCCACTCGATTCCAGTTCCAGCAAAACATGATTTCACGCAAGATTCCCTTTCCTGCAGTGTTCGTGGTCTACTACCGTCACCTTCTAGCATTACCAGCTTCTCGGTAACAGTGTTTACATATTTATATGACGCAAGCCAGTTTTAGCCCATGGAAACCATTGACTTTATACAGAGTACAGTGGATTCCCAAGGTATAGCTTACCCCACACATAGTGAAAGTTGACACGAAGCTTCCTTTACAATTCCGGACATTGATAGATTGAGGAATTCGTTCGGAAGTACTTGCTTATCTGGTTCTTTCTCGAACATCTGTTTGTGATCAAAAGTATATTTATGTTCTTAGGAATACTATATTTTATTAATGAATTTATTATATTTTTAAGCATCAACAGTAATTCTTTATAAGGATTTTTTAAGATATTAGATTAATTTGATAAGTGGTTTTCGTTTCTGACTTTTACCAGTAAGGGGCGATAGGTGACTCTATGTGCCATTACCAATGACAATTTTGTTCCCGTAAGACAATTATATTAACAGTGTCAGTATTTGTTTGTAAAATTGTTCCACCGTCAGTACACACTGGGGGATATAGAAATTGAAACAAGAGTCAGACTTACACCATGTCGGTAGTTGTCTATTGGATGGCCTCGTGAACCCGTTCACATTTCCCGAGCTCAAACAGAATGCGTGACGCTCTGTACGGCAACCGCCGAAATTTCTATTGGCTCTTAACGCGCGCTCGGTCGACTTTTCTATGGCGCTTCTGCTGGCCGATCTACACACGTCTGAGGCAGCTGCTGAGAAAAAGGCACATAACGCTCCTCACTATAAAACCCGGGTAGTAATAATTCATTATTGTGGTGACGCGCCAAATTTGTTCCATAGAAAGGCCGGGCCAATGACAAGTGTTGGGGGAATCATTTTCACGTCTGCCGCTGCATTTTTTTTATTTTGGGAATGGTTTATAAACGGGCTTTTTCCCCCGCTAAACGTATGGCCCGCCTGTGAGCAATTCCGTGAGGTGGACTGGGGGAAAGGGGATTGCGGAGGGAATGCCCGGTGGCCCACATTTTCGAAAATGCTACTGCGGTGCTTTTGACAGAATTTCAAAAAATCTGACGCGCTAATTAAATATATTTTGCATGGATTTCGATCGGTTGCAGCGCATCACGCCTGAGTCGTAACTAATCGCGCTTTCATCGGATTTTATGTTTTTGGCGTCACGAAACGTGGCAAATTCTGTCAGTCACGGAATGATGTCCAATTATTACGTTATTAGGTTTTAAGCGATTAACATTTTGTTTTACATAATGGTGTTGGTATCTGTGTTCCCCCACTTCTTTACATGGATTGCGTTAAGCATTAGTCTTTTAGGATTTAACAATGTGATTGAACAATGAATGGCGTCACGATGAAGCAAATTCATTCCAGTCACGTAATTACTCCCGATTATCGCGTTATTCGGTTTTAATCGATTAACGTTTTGTTTTGCATAATCGTGTCGCACTAGCAGTGGCACTTCCCATTCGTTACACTTTAGTCTTTCTGGATTTAATAATTTGCGATGTAATACTGAACTATATTGATTCATTTATGAACGACCGTTTAGATGCAAAACACATTTATTATTTATCTCGGTTACCGTTTATGACTATACTTGTAAATATCATATTCGTCCTCTGGTGGCGTTTCAAACTCGCGTGATCGATTGCATTTAATGTTGTAGTAGATCGATAATCTGAGAATTATCGATATTAATAGCTTTAGTTGTCATTTACGATTAAAATGTTGCGAAAAGTTTATTAAGCAAAGAGCAAGCACCAATACAGATAAGACTTTTGTTCTACGACTTGGATTTTGTTTTTTGTTACCAATTTACACGCACAGATTGGCCTTGCGAAAGTAAGGCTAACGATCAACTAATGTATTCGTTCGTTCAAAAACTTATAATAGAAACGTAGCATGTCTGATTATTTCGAGGCGAGTTTTGGGGTGGTGGGGTCTTCTCGGTGAAGGGTTTCCGGTTAGTGAGCACATGTATTGTTAGAACAATCACTCCTTTGAGAAGAACGAAACGCGGCGTGTTTTGGAGCAAACAAAATTACCGTAACGATATGAGCTCAGACTCTTTACCGACCCATTTTATGCATTTTTGAAGAAAAAAATATAATTTGACTGACTCGTATGCATTATTCAACAGTACAGACAATTTATGCCCATATTTTTGAAGGTACGAGTCGCGGTTGTTAAGATGTCAGTATTTAGGAAAGTGGCCTTGGATGAGAAATATTTGTATATTTTCCAACTCTTTCTCGGTCGATCGTTTCATTACTTATGTGGTCACTTTAAATCACTTGTACTTTGTCGGAATATTTTTGTTATATTTTATCATTATAGAGATGATTTTTGTAGGAGCCGTTGTATTGCAATAGCTAAACTTGAAGATTTTTCTCGACCAGAGAGAAATGGGAAATGGCAACTTCTTTGGAATATTTGATGTTATTTAATGAAACAAGAATTTTTAACACAGTTACAGAGATGGAAATGTAATTGACTAAATGTTCTGCACATTACATTTCCATCTCTGTAACGGTGTTAAAAATTCTTGTTTTATTAAATAACATCAAATATTCCAAAGAAGTTGCCGTTTCCCATTTCTCTCTGGTCGAGGAATAAATCTTTCAAGTTTAGTTATATTTTATATTCCCATTTCTACCTTATATTCAATACCATCATCCCAAAAACTATAATGTTATATTTATTAACTGTTCATGGGGTTTACCAATGATTTTTTGTCTCCAGGGCCTGGTAATTTTGTCTTGGATTTATACCTAAGTAGGGATTTTTAACGTACAGCTGACACCGTACAGGCAAGAGTTCCATAGCCTTACCTTCATTTCTAATGAAGGTTAGTGTACGAATTTGTCTCACCCGATAAAATTTCGCAGGACTCAGTCAAGGAATTGAACCTATAACCTTTACGCCAAACGACATCTCGATTAAGTTAAAGCGATTATTTATAATTGTCCTTTTTTTCAAATAAGATTATTATTAAAAGTCACAATTTGTAGATGCAGATGTATTAGTCTCTACACTAATCTAATGCTAATCTTTCAAGTTTGATCATCAAGATTATTGTTTGGAGGCTCCATTTAAGAAGTGATCCTACGCGGATTCGAACCATATACAGTCATGGACAAGGATTAATAAAAAAAAATTAATCTGCCAATGGTAACGCGCTTCGCGAGTACGCTTGCAAACCCACCACGTTTCTCCTACATTATAAATGAACCATACGCGAGGAATTGTTCGGAGCCAGGAAGCGTTATCACTTACTTTGCGATTGTACTGTGCTTCACTGTAAGCCACAAATTTGGACTAGACTCAGAAATGGGAAAAAAATATATATATATTAAAAACAATCTGGTTAATGAGAGAATCCCAGACTATAAATATAACCGAGTTGAAGAGCCTATCGCTCGTCGAACGACGTCTGCGACACCGAAGCGTTAACGTTCAAAGGGGGAGTTCCGCATGTGATTACATTAAAATAACTCGTCGCAGTTGTTCTTGTAGGCGCGTGACCGTACAGCCGTTCGGGCACGCAGCTGGCATTCCGAAAGACAGATAGAGAGGAGAGACGAAAGGTGAGCGCGCGTCGTCGTCGCAATTCCCATTCGTCCCGACGTTTTCTCAGCAAAATTCGATTATCTTGAAAACGAAAGGAAAAAAAAAAAAATAAGCCTTGGAGCACAGCAGGTTCATCGATCTCTCCGGGCCGAAGCAACGGTAATCGGCCGCAATTAATTAATTCCCTTTCCCCGATCTGCTTGTCGTGCGGCCTTGTTACAGTGTATCGATCGGGTACGGTAACATTAATGCCGCATTGTCCATTGGCAACCGTTTTCGCGGATACCTGAACTAAAAGCTTTTTTTTTCTGGCTTCCCCCTCCCCCCTCCAGCGCAGAATGTGACGCAAAATGTCATGCATTTTTTTGTTGGATTTTAATCGTGTTTATTTTATTGGTGCAGGGGGGAGGTGCTAGTAGGATATTACGTACATACACGTATTTGTCAGTAGCAATTTTGTTTCCTTACCCATCGAGGGTTTTCACTATAGGGAGTTGTAGACAAGCGTAATTCCTAATTGCTTAAAATTGTTCTAATCATTAATCGTTTAGCGATATTTTTTTTCCAGTGGGCCACCTTATAATAAACCTATTAAATATATTGGCGGTTTTTTAAATTGGCAAACGATGATTATCATTAGTGCGGTGAAGATTCCTCTGGTAAATCCACTCTAAAGAACATTGTGCGAAGGGGCACATTTTCACGAGTACCCCTGTATCGAATAATGAAAACCCAAGCCGTGAATCGAACCCGGAATCACCGCACTACAGGCGGATGACACCAGGAGCCAAAAATCGAGCTATTTTTGCCGCACGCGTTACTAAAAAATCCCTAGTGTTAAGTCCCTAGTTCTAACTCCTTCAGTGAATTAAGCGAGCAGCCAATGTAAAATGTTATTCGTGTTTGCTATCTCTAAAAATGTCAGGGGCAGCGTTTTACAGCCGAAGCGCACCGCGCACAAGATCGTGTCTTTTCTTGCAAATAGGAGTCTTTCGAAAGATTACCTCAAATGAATCCCATATTTTCTATCGCTTATAGTCTATAAATTTCGCTTTCTAATTTCGTGCACCCACCATCGACCAAATGGTAATCATAAATATGCGATTGTCGATATCAACCATTATGACTGTCATCCGTCATGCAATAGAGGGTTTTACCATTGAAGACCGTGTCGAGGCGGTCGTCAACTTGTCGTATCTAATTCCGTTCCGTCTTTCCCTATCCGCTCCCGTACAACGACAGCGACACAGAGCCAACAACCATCACGAAACTTTAAGGCCCACCCACATAGATATATATATATCGTTCGTGCTCCGCTGAGCATGATTTATAATTTCGCTTCTCGCTAACCGTATCTGTGTTGGCCCACAAACCTTTACTATTTACGTCTGTCAAAGAGAGTAGGGAGAATTTTTGAGTTTGTTAGCTTTTATGTCGCCGTCCCCCTCGTCTGTCTACCGGCGAAAGATAGAGAAAAAAAAGTGTAGCGATACGGTGAACCGGATATTTTGGTTCCTAAAATCAATGTTCGTTATTAGCCAATTTTCTATCGCAATTGTGTCACCATTTCTTATTTAACAAAATATTACCATGCTTTAAAATTGAAAATTCATATTGATAGTCATATACAAATGAATTCCTCCGCCGTAGGCCCCACCCAAAGAGGGCTGCTTGCGGGTACTAAACACCCAGTACACGTAGAACTGGATTATTGTTTACTTTTTAGTTAGAACTGGACGACTTAGCAAAATAGAAATGTAGTCCGTTAAATATGACTCGGTTATTTTACAAATTTATAATTCAGCGCACTGATACTGCATCTAAATCATATTGACTTTTGCAAATAAAATGATAAATAATGTTGCGGCTGATTTAAACATTTACAATGCACCGGCACTGCTTTAAAAAATTGTTGTGGAATCATAAGCGTGTCAGATTCATCAGCGTCAGTACAGTTACGTTCGTATTTACTGGTATTATTTTTGGCAATATTATTCGAGCAAATTGTGTAACGATGAATGATATCATGATGATCAAGGATGAACACATTGTTAATTTTTTTTTCCCTTTGCGTGAATTCGTATTTTACGTTAGAGTTTAGCTAACCTAAAAATCCAGCTCATAAAGCGCCTCGGGTACGCACGCGACACTGCGACGATACTACGCCGAACAATCTTTGGCTTTACCGTGCGCTTCTGTATTAGTGCGAGCAGCCGTATAATAACCCGCCCTCGCTTCTAATATATCGCTGCGTACATAGTGTAATTCCTAAAAATAAATACCAGTTTCCACTTTCTAATCCTCCCATCTCCGTCTCCTTCATCACCACCACCCCCGCAGCCTTTAGACATTCCCCACTCACCCAACCACCATCACCCACCACCACCTCTTTCAAAACCACCCACCTATCTCTTACAAGCACTCAAGCAACAATTCGTTGGCGTTTTGTGTATAGCGCCGAGTCGGAATGAGAGACACTTTGGTGCAGCTGGAGACAGCCCCCCTCTGTTGTCTGCGTATTTAATCAAGACAATGCCGAAGATTCCTTTCAGTTCTGAAACAGTGCGTACATGCGCGCGTATGCATGGAGTTAGAATCAACGTTGAGGAAGGTATAATGTCATGAATTCGAGATCGATGGCGCTAGCCAGGGAATTTTTCTGGCTGAAATATTGATGAAGCAAATATTGTCTACGCACCTTGTCGAATTTCGGAAAATGCCTGCCGCTATTGGCTCTCGGTAAAAAAAAACCTGATTGAACATTGAGTTTTTGGCGGACCTGAAACCCAGAAAATGACGATGTTCGGGTAATTGAATAAAAGAACACTTGCGCCGATATTTTGCGAGAACACTGCCAAAAAGGTTGGATTATCGTACCGCGCTTTCAATCCTCTAAGCGACGCTAGCTCCACTTTCCAGAACATCTTCTCGGCAGAGAAAGCTCCAATTTCAACTTTTTTTAATCACAAAGTAACGAAGCCCAATTTTTTCTAGCCTAATCGGTAGAAACGGCGCGTCGGTCCCGGGTTCGATTCCTGGCGCGGGCTCTCGTTTAGTCGGTGTCATGATGGTTCACTGGAAACGTTTTAATCATCTAGCACTTCTCTGTGGGAGTCCATGATTATGCACACGCGAAAATTGATTAGTTAAGATGCATGAATAAACACGCGTCCCCACAACGGATCAAACTGTTTATAAATGAATAGGTATTGTGTCATAAGATTTTGGTAATATTATGTTGTTAATAAAAACGTAGTGCATTCAAGCCGTTTTCACATCCTTCTTGGTTCAACTGATCATACTCCAATAAATTTAGATTCTTCTTAAACCTCGTCGTTAACATCTTATAAATGGTTCGCTAGAAAGGTTACAAAATTGTACGCCAGATGGCTCTTCATAAAGTCTGTGCAAGCTATCCTGCACATTTATTACATACGGTGTACATCATGTATGTTATTCATTTATATTTCAATGGACAGGCTTCAGTCGAAAAGCAATGTCCAACGTGTTATGTCGCCACACCACTGCTGTCGACTTCTAATCACCTGACTGGTGACGTCTAATTGGAAATGGTTCGCTTGATGAACGAAATCCACGCCGCTCCCTTTGCTGTGCTGCGCGCGTGAGTGACGTTTTCGACGATCGAGCAATTGATTGCCAATGCGGCGTAGAGTACGATTACACACGCCCACGAAGAAAAACAGTTGTCCGTACGCGCCCCTATTCGTATGTGTATGGGTGTCTGTGGCACTATCACCATTTTGGGAATTTGAAGCCGAACTCTCAAATTGAATTATTCTTGCAACTCCCTAGAACATATTACGCTTTTTTTTTCTCGGTCGTCTTTCACTCAGTCAGACACATACAATCCTCGCTCGCCGCTATTCTTTTTCTGAATAAACGCCCGACGTCTTATGTCGGCCGGGGGACTTACAATATGGGTAAACGTGCAATGCAACGGGGAAAAGTTAATTTCAAACGTTGTCATTGGTAATATTCTGTATAGACTCGAGCGAGTGGAGCGGGATACAGGGTGACCGCAAACTGTCAACGCTGTTTACGCATCACCTAACGCGTTGTTTCCATTCCCCATGTACAGTGATACGGCCTTGGTGCTTCAAGCCTTTGAGCCTTTTAATTACAATTTTATCATGGGATTATAACATCGCGATTTTTCTGACTGATTTTGTTCACACGAGCTTTTAAATCGTCCTTAATGACCATCGCTGGTCGTTCACTTCAATGAGCATTTTTCAAAGTTATTCGATCATTTCTAGGTCTTTCAATCTATTAAGATAAAGAACGGTTGAACATTACTCGTACGCATTTTTTTTTTTTTTTTATTTTAAATTTACCGTAGCGCCTAGTGCACTACAGGAATACTGCACCCTCGTGTCT